>JAROYD020000003.1:2493336-2586721 GCA_029618875.2 Dynastes tityus
ACGCCGGGAACATTTTTTAATAAATATTCATATTACGGAAACAAAATTCTGTTCGGGTCAAATAGACCCGAACAGTGCAGCAGGGTTAAAGAAACACATGAGGGCGCACACTGGTTAGAAACTCTTGTGCAGTGAATGTTGTGTTAACAAGTTTACGCCATTTTCCTTTTTAAATGCAGATATAAAAAGATAAACTTATAAATAGAGCAACGCAACTGCGCTGAAAGCCAGTGGCGGACGCATAAAAGTTTACACAAAATAAATTAAATGCGATACGTGCTCAAACACTTACCGTTTTAAGAGTCCTCCGTGAAATCACAAAGTGGATAATGTCTATTTAATATTTGTAACATTAGATATTTTTCCCAAAGTTGTTTCGGCAAAGTGAGTGCGGCGTGAAGAAAAAGTGTTTTTGTATGCCGAAAACGAACGTTCCACATTTAGTGACGTTATATTTGCGTAAGTAAAATAATCTTTCAAATAGCTTAACGGTTCTGTTGAGCACCTTCACAAATTTGTCTTAATGTGCCAAAATCAGAGTCTTTATCTAAAACACTTTAAAACCCTTTTCTAAAACACAAACATTTCTTGCGTCTTCTATCGCGCATAGCTGTGCGTGAACATGTTGCACTATTTGCAAAGATTCCACTAACGATACCGAAAAATTTTTGTAGTTTTTCTATCGCATCCGTAGTCTCACGTAATTGTTCTGAATAATTTCCAAATCTGTTTTAACTTGACTATCCTGAAATTTCAAGCGGCTTACCTTGACAGCCGCAGCTTCCTTGGGTCGAATTCTAAAATCACGTTCTTTATATTCTCAAAATATTTAAGATAATAAAATGCAGTCTCTAACCATGTTCCCCAACGAGTGAGAATAGGTTGTGGTGGTTCAGGAATACCGAGGCATAGTCTACAAAATTCCCGAATACGTTTTGGGGATTTTAAAACACAGTTTTTGTATCTGCTATTAGAGCGTCTACCTCGGGATAACATTTTCTGATACTATCTGCTACGAGACTGAGAGTATGAATTTTACATGTAATATGCACAATGTTTTTTAAGAGATCGATCTACAGCAAGCATGTTTGCGGCACCATCACTCATAAACATCAACAGTTGATTTATTCAAAGTTCAAACTTTTCCAATGTATTTAACACCAACATTGAAATTACTTCGGCAGTACATTGTTGTACCCGTCTGGAAGCCAATAGAATTGAAAGTGACGTTTGATGTGGTTCCATTGTACGTACCATTACATTAACCACAGAATGTTTTTTACGATCTGTTCTTTCGTCCACACATAACCACAGTTTTTTATCTTTCAACTTCGATTTAATTCTCTCTTCAAGATGTTCACGAGCAGGTGGCACAATTCCAAAAGAAGACATGCTTCCTTGTCTAGTAAATTAAACGGTAGATTACATGCAATAAAGGTAACACACAAATTAAATTTAATAATTTCATAGTGTCGTGTGCAATTTTGTTTGAAGAATGCCGTTCGCTATTTACGTGACATAAACAATCCCTTTTGGACCAACACATTAAAGGGATATTACAAACTACACATTGAATTTTAACGCCATTACAATTTAGGTCAGGCATTTCTGCTATAAATTCTGTAATTTTATCCAACATTGGTCGTTTTCGCGACGTAGGAAACAACACGTAGATACATACACAACAGATCGGCTTTCGAGTCGCAGTTATACTGACGCTTCAACCGAATTGTCCCGGCCGTGTTTATTTTGTGTAAACTTTTATGCGTCAGCCACTGGCTTTCAGCGCAGTTTGCGTTGCTCTACTTATAAATGAACTAAACTTAAACTATAATTAAAAAAGTATATATATATATATAATAACATATCCATAAAATTGCAAGAAATAAGAAACCACTAGCTGCAATAGTTTTTATTTTTATTTAGTGCATTTTTGTATTCTTGAAAGAGATATTTCAGTTATTAATAGTAATTGTTATTTCATCAATAAAATACATCTAATTTAAGAGACGTCCTAAATAGACTATTACATCCTTGTTAATAATTTATAAATTAAGTCAAATGCAGGCCGTGGCATTGACAGTTGTTGCATAATTGAGTAACTACAAATAAAATTTTGATAATTATTGAAGTAAATCTAAATAAAGAATTGTTAACTTCATTTTGAGTTGTTTTTTTTTTAACTTTTGATCTACCTTGGTGCGTAGTAGACGTTGTAATAAGCGAATTTGTTAAAGAATGCGTAGTAAATTTTGGAAAATGATTTTCTTATAGCTTTTTTATCAATGAACACGTTGGAATGAAATTTTGGTTAAAACCACTTTAGGGCCTTCTGAATTCAATGGTGTTGTTAGGTATTTAATAAAAAAAACGCTAATGTAGAATTTTAAATTTCCCACCTAGCTATTCCCGCCAACTGATGAGAATAGGTGTGGTAGGGATAGAAGTAGTAACGGTCAAACGGTCATTATGTACGTGAGTGTTGTAGAGTTATGTATACTGAGGTAGTAAGAACAGTATTATGTTATGTTCGCTATGTACTTTTTAAAATAAACAAGCAAACTAAAACTTACGGCGGTTCGTTTGAATTAAAATACTCGCCTCCTACACTAATAAAATTTTCGAGCTCGAAAAATGATAATAGTATGCCTCGCAAGTTTAAACGAGCTTGTGAAATATTGCGTGGAAGTAGACTTTTCGATGCAATATGTACATATTCAGAAAAATTGGTTTCATTTTAGTGTAAAATTTTGGTTGTGCAGGGGTGCTCCCATATGAAATGGGTTACACTATAGCTGCTTTCGATTTGACCCAACGTACTGTACTGAACCGTTTGTACGGTACAAATTTCAAATATGTGTGTTCCATTTGAAAAGAACGGATAGTTCCGACCCGTACTTTTTTTTGAAATCCCCTTTCTCTTCGTGCCTTACCGAATATTTGGTACGTTCCGTATTGTTCTGTTAACGCATGCGCAAAAGATACGTTTATTGATATTCTCCACGTTATTTCACTCGCTGACGTTAGGTTTAGGGTTCTACCTGGGGTGCGTTCGAAAAAGCTGGGTAAAGGTAGGGTACTGGTAATAGAGGTAATGGTCACGTGACTTCTGTTACCCTGACTATTCGAACGTAAACGGGCGATGGATGCTAGAGTGGGGTGCAGTTTGAAATATTGTTAGATAGGTTAGATTCCAATATTTTGAAATTTTATGAAATTTGTTAATTGTATGCCCTCTATAGTTTGATATAATATGGATTTGCAAAGAAAAAAACGGGTCGTAATCATTGGCACATCGGTTGCATGTTTTTTTTGTTTCTATTAAAAGTGTTTTTCTTATATACCTCTATATTTATTCTTTTATTTAAATATAGCGTAATGTTTATCATATTAACTACTTATATTCTTACATAAACATGTATATTATAACAAATCCCCTTCCACATACATCCTTAAAAAGTTTTTCTTTTTTAACGAAAAAAGAACACTGCGCATGACGGGAAATTTTTTCCCCGCGCCCGGAGATCAACTTTGGGTACGTTTTGCGTTATAGGATGGCGAACGTTTCAGATCACGGTGAAAAAAAGACTTTAAAATATTATAGTCTTTTTTTATTATCTAAAATTTAAAAATAAGTCGAGCTACGCCACTGCATGTTGCTTCAAACAAATTTTCCCGAGCGATCCCCGACAGTACCTTGGGACAGCGTCGGAACTCGCCATCCTACAACGTGAGACCTGTAACAATTGTTATTATCTATGAGTGGAGCATCTATTCGCGTTAGAAAAGTAGGGTAAACGTTGTCCAGAGCAAGTTATCCGCTATTTTCGAACGGGAAGGGGACTACCTACTGAATTTTCGAACGCGCCCCTGGTTTTGAAATAAAAATTTTGTTTTAAGACATTAATACGGGCCCTATCATGGAATTTTTTTTGAATAGAAAAAATTTATTATTTTATGTTCAGTCGATAGATGTATTTCCCTTTTAGTTGTGTAAGTACGTTCACAAAGTCTCGGGAAAGGGATCAAAGTTCATAAAACAAATAGAAAGCTCGTATTTCTTTTTTAGGAGGAAGTTTGCTTGTGTTATTTACATTCCGGGCCGGATTTCCTTTCTCATTCCCTCTGGAGAATCGAAAAGCAAATTAGCCTAAATGATGAAAGAGAAGAAACAGATCCATTACCTCAGAAACAAAATCTTGTAAGTGCGTTATCATAAATGACGACAGAATATGATGAGTTGTATGAACATTATGGTAATAACTTTGAAGAGTATACTAGTGTCATTAAATTAGAAGATTTTATGGTTCAAGTGGGAGATTTTCGTGATTTAAAAGCAGGAATATTTTTGATAAGCAACGACCGTAGTCTATTTTGGGAAAAAATGGGAAAATAAAAAAGGTAGAAAAATGTGCAAAAATTGAGAATGTCCAAACGTTACAACAGGATAACCAACTCCCCATAAAATTGCAACCAAATAAAGGATTGAATTTAAAAGAGAATTCACCGGATACGCCCCGAAGAAAATGCAACAGGAGAATAGTTTTATGCAAAGAATATAACAGAACGTTCAGTGTTTGCCTTGGTGGTTGGTGTCTGAAGCACTTTCTTAAAGTTCTTACCTAGTTCTGATGGATGGATGCTTGTTTTGTAATTTTGCAAAAGTTTTTCGTAATTTTTTGTAATAGCTTGTATTTCTTTTTTAGGAGGAAGCTTTTTTGTCATTTATATTCTGCGCCGGGTTTCCAATATCTTCTCATTCTGTTTGGAGAAACGAAGAGCAAATTAGCTTAAATGATGAAGAAGAAGAAATAGATCTAATTTTAGGTTATATTCTATTACCTCAGAAACAAAATCTTGTAAGTGCGTTATCAAAAATGGCGACAAAATATGATGAGTTGCATGAGCATTACGGTAATAACTTTGAAGAGTATAATAGTGACATTAAATTAGAAGATTTTGCAGTTCAAACAGGAGATTTTGTTGATTCAAAAGCAGGAATATCATTGATAAACGACCACAACGTAGCAGAAGATGTCTTATTGCAAGATATTAAAGATGAACATTCGTACAAGCAGTTAAACAAGGATATCGTTAGTACTGAGAACTGTGAAAAATATAATAGTGATACAGATATTAAATTAGAAGATTCTATAGCTCGAACGGAAGATTCTCTTGATATAAAAGCGGGAGTATCTTTGACAAGCGATCACAATATAGCACAAGGTGTCTTATCGGAAGATATTAAAGATGAACATTTGGACAAGCAGTTAAACAAAGGGGTTGGTAGCATTGAAAACTGTGAAAAATATAATAATGACACAGACATTAAATTAGAAGATTTTCTAGTTCAAGTGGGAGACTTTCGTGATTCAAAAGCAGGAATATCATTGATAAACAATGACGAAAACTACGAAGTCTATTTGGAAAAACTGGAAACTACAAAGGTAGAAAAATGTGCAAAAATTGAGAATGTGCCAACGTTACAACAGGATAACCAATCCCCCGTCAAACTGGAACTAAATAAAAGATTGAATTCAAAAGAGAATTCAACGGATACGTCCCGAAGAAAATGTAACAGGAGAATAGTTTTATGCAAAAAATGTAACAGAACGTTTAGTTACCCTTACTATTCTCGCATTCATGTCCATATCCATGCCGGAAATACTCCGTATAAATGCGACATCTGCCAAAAACGTTTCGTAACATCGTACCTCCTTAAAAGACATGAAGTTTCCTTTCCCAAGAGCAAACCATTTTCATGCAAGATTTGTGGGAAATGCTTCGCACGGAAGAGGCATTGTACATGGCATCAAATTGTCCATTCCCGCATTAGGCCTTTCCGTTGTGACCAATGCGATAAAAGCTTTAAATACAATTATAAACTGAAAGCAACAAGGTTCCAGAGAGGGACAAGATTGTTATTTGGGGGCAATGGGAAAATCGTTCGGGGAAAAAAAAACTATAATCATATTGGGAGCGTGCATGTGATCAAAAACTTCATACGTGAAATTATTTGGGGTTTCGTCGCCCGGTTGATTTGACGTGTCATATTAGAACACACACTGGTGAAAAGCCGTTTATTTGCGAAATTTGTAAGAAATCATTTCGTGTGAAGAAAGAACTGAAGGTTCATATTAGAAAACACACCGGTGAAAAACCCTTTACTTGCGAAATTTGTAAAAAGTCATTTTTTGATAGACATGGTCTGAAGGCTCATCTTAAAACACATAGTACCGGGGAAAACCCTTTTTTTGTTATTTTCCAAAAATTTTTTACGACACGTCATTGGCGAATCATATTAAAAACCCCGGGTGAAAACCTTTATTTGGGAAGTTTGTAAAAAGTCTTTTCACAAACGGACTGATGAGTCATAAAAAACGCATACCGGTAAAAGGCCTTTTTACTTGCGTTTTTGAAAATCATTTGGCTGGTCTTCAGGACTAAGAACTCACATGAAAGTACATATGGGCAATTGCCCGTATTCTTGCGAGTTGTGTTCGGCTAAATTTAAGAGTTCGCAAAGTTTACATCAGCATATGAAAGTGCATTTTAAAGAGAAAGTCTAGCAGGCCATATAGATTAGATTAGATTCTTCATTTCAAAAATAAAAGAGAACACAAAGTAGCAAACAAAAGAAAAAGTACAGAAAGAAAGAAATGGTTAAGTAGGACCCAAATTTTAGAGTAAATAATTAAATATTTAAATTGAAATATTAAAATATGTATGTTTTTGGTATTTAAGTATGCACAAATATACAACTTTAACAATTCAAATTATTTACTTGACCCAAATTTTAGAGTCGTCTACGTGGCCTCCTTTACTTTTAATGATTGCGTGGCATATCAGATTTTGAAATTTAAATTTTTAACAATTTTTCCCGGAGTTATTCGACCCATCCTGTCGGGTTTTTGTTCCACATGTCATCTGCTAAATTGGAGATTTTTTCTTAATTCCCGATCGAATTCTTCCGTAATAATAGATGGGATTCAAGTCCGGGTTTGAGGTGGCCATTTCATGATTGTTAGTGTCCCTTCCTCTTGCAACTGTTCTAAATTTTGCTTGCATAATTTTAAGGTGTGTTTTGGATCATTGTCTTGGAATAGAAAAGTCTGCCCAAAATTCTTACACCAGAGGGTATAGCACAAGGTTGTCCAACTGGCGGCCCGCGGGCCGCATCCGGCCCGCGAGGCTATTTGTTGGGGACGTAAGATTTTCGAAAACATATATTTTCTTTAAATGCTGCCACTGTAAAAAAAGATTTTTTAACTTATTTTATATTTTATGGTGTCCCGTGTTTTTTACATCACAAGTACAAAGTACTGCCCGGGGCCGCTTCGCGGACATGTAACGAACATAATCATCCTCCACCACTATGAGAACTGCACTGATTACTGCGCATCACAGTTCACGCAGGCCACACCTCTCACTGTTACCATCCGTCGCCAGCCGCCATCGGCCAGTGTGCTCTCCCGTAGGCTAGTGGGCAAAAATTTTTACTTTTTAGTGAACAGTGAATTTGTTTAAATTTTTTTTGTCTTGATTCCTTTATAAATAATGAGTGTAAAACCAGTAAAACGGAAAATTGATGGAAAAAGAATTTAAAAAGGGTTGGGAGAGTATTACTTGATTGCTAAAAATTTGGAAAGTTGACAGTGTGCATGAATGTCGTTTCAGTGCCTAAAGAATATAATGTGAGAAGACATTACACAACAGTGCATGAAAAAAGTATGCTACACAAAAATGAAAGTCGGCGTCCCCTAGTTGCAGATTTGAAAAAAAAGCTAAACAGCAAACTGGTATGTTCAGTCAAATATTACACTCTCAAACGCATTCTTTGCATGTCTTATCCGTGTCGCTTGAGCTGGCAAAAAAAAACCTTTCACTGATGGCAATTTGATAAAAAAATGTGCTGTTGAAATGGCCAAAGCCGGTGATTCTAAAATGGCGGAGAAATTTGAATCAGTGCCCCCCAAACCATACAAAGAAGGATTGTTGCTATGGGTGAGCAAGTAGAAAAATCTATGCTTAGCCTTGTTAAAAAAAGTTCATATTTCTCCTTTGTTTGGATGAAAGCACTGATCAAACCGATGTTAGTCAGCTGTTTTTTGTGCGCACTACTTTTGATGATTTTACCAGAAAAAGGGGTTATTTGATATTTGTCCTCTTTATGGGAAAAAAAAAGGAAAAGAAACTATGGGCTTGAAGAAAACAGTTTAAGAATTGGGGCTTTGTAAATGTTCACCCAACAACAGACGGGGCCCCATCAAAGACAGGTAAAAAATTTGGATTAGTGGGTCTTTGAGAGAATGGTTCACTTGCCCAACAATTCATTGTATTATACATCAGGGAGCTTTATTGGAAAATCAGTCAAAGGGAAAATCAAGTTTTCCAAACCGTGATTAAAATTATAAATATGATTAGAGGTGGAAATCGATTTTAAAAACAGGCAACTTAAGCAGTTTTTAGTGGAAACGGGGTAGTATGGAGACCTAATGTACAACCATGTAAGGCTGAGTGCAGGAAAGTGCATGGGAAAGATTTTTTCCCTAAGAAAGGGAAACCCCCCATTCCTCAACAAATACGTTTCATCTGACACAACTGAACTGGGAAAAAAGTTTAAATCCAAATTTTAAGACAGTTAGCTTTTATAACAGACTGACTAATCATCTTAACATGTTAAACTTGAGTCTTCGGAAGAAACCAAGGGTTTTAGATTTGATCGGAATGATAAACGGATTCCGGAATAAGCTGAACGTGTTTAAACGTGCTTTGGAAAAAACAACCTGACACACTTCCCCAGCTGTCTGCAAATAGCAGAAGAATTCAACGGTGAGGAAAATATTGAGTTTTCACCTGCATTTCACAAATTGAACAGGTTATTGATGAATTCAAAACAAGATTTGAAGAAATTGAAAGTCTCAAAAGCAGTGTACTACTTTATAATAACCCTCTTGGGGCAACCATTAGATCAACCACCCAACTTAAACTTGAGTTATGTGATCTTCAAGCAGACATGTTCCTAATCACCAGACAAGAAAAGGGACCAATTTTCAAATTACTGTCAAAAGGGGAAATTCCCAAACCTGGGGATTTTGGACTGAAAATGACGTCAATGTTCAAGCCATATACATGTGAAAGTGCCTTTTTCCCTGAAATACATAAAAAAAAAAAACAGAACAACCTTATCGATTCTTCCTTACGTTATCTTATGAGACTGTCTACAACTGAACTGGAGGTGGACATTCTTCATTGGTGGATGAAGCCGATCGACCACAGTCCTCACACTAATTGGGTACATCTTTTTTGTTTCTTTTTCAATGTTTGTTTGATTATTGAAATGTTATCAATAAATTTTCCGTTTATAAAAAAATGTAGTTGTTGAGCAATAAAAGAAAAAAATACTCTTTTTTTTTTAAATTTTTTTTATACCTCACTTTATTTTGTTATTACTTGTAAAAAATTTTTATATCCCCGACCAAAACAAAAATTTTAGTTTTGGCCCTTTAGGCATTGCAAGTTGGACACCCCCGAGCTTTTTTGAGATTTGTATTGCTCTTTTCTCATTATGCTTTGAATTTTTACGAGATCACGACGGCGTTTAGCCATGGACACGCTAATCGGTTTCAGCTGTACAGTATTGATTTCTGCGGCGATTTCTGGAGTTGTATTTCGCTTGCTGGACACCACGATTGCGATATCTTGAGGTGATGTAGTCGCCCTTGGGCCATCACTTCGTACCTTATTTAGAAAACTGCCACTTTCACTGTATTTGTTGATGTTATAATCAAGAGTAGATGGATTTAAATGTAATTTTTTAGCAATTTGACGGTTGCTTATTAAAATTTTTGCTAATATCAGATCACGCATTTTAACACTAATTTCTTTCTTTTTCGGCATGTTAAAATCTTAAACGAAATTATAAACACTATTCATTAAGAGATGTTGTCGCTATTAATATGGAATCATAACTGACCGTAATTTTAAAAAAACCCGAAATACCTTTTTTTGTCGCTACTACCTGCCTTTTGACGGTATTACCTCTCCACAGATAAAAACGTCCGATATTTAATGAATTTGGATTTTATTGATTATTAGCATACCATTCAATAACGCTGGAATGTATTTTCTAAATAAATTCTTTGTATATAAAAATCTAAAATCCAAAGGTGCCCAAATACTTATGAGCGATAGTGTATGTCAATGATAAATATACTACTAATACAATAAGTGTACATTAAACTTTTGTAAAACAAACTTTGTGTAATATTTGGCGATCATCAAGCATTAATTACAGTTGTAGTATCCTTCTACTGTATAAAATGTTTGAGATTCAGCTCTTTTCTTATTTCACTTTATGAGTTTACACCCAATCGATTCAAGATGAAATACGATGCGTAATTTATTTTGGATTTCACCATTTTATTGGTCGGAATAAATTACATATTTTTTATATTTCGGCTATCTCAGTACCCGGTCTAATAATTAAGTTATTACAGTTTCAATGGTCCAATATAAATTTCATCGTATCTCTTGTTTTTCATTTTAGGGCTATAGTACTATAAGGATATTTTCCGCAGAGATTCATCTATCGAATAATTGAAAAATATACAGGCTGCAGAATTTAAAAAATATAAACAATTCAGGTTAGCGCCGAAATGCAATTACTTCTGATAGTAAGATACTGCCTGGAACCATGTTCCCCATCGCGCTATTACAGGCTGAGGTGGTGATGGTAATTTCGGGCGCAATTGTTTGAAAACACGGATGTGTTTGGGAGATTTGATGAACACTTTTTTGGTAGATGCTATTAACTTATCTACCATCGGATACTTCTTTCGAATGGTTTCTGCTACGAGGTGACATGCGTGGATGAGGTATGTTATGTGAAGAAGAGTCGGAAAGCATATTTTCAACATCCTACCAACTCTCAGCATTGTTGCGGCTCCGTCAGTAACGAACATTGTGACTTGGGTTCCTGTGATACAAAATTCTCTCGACGAATCTTTTATTATCTTGACAACGGTTTCTGCATTAGTTTGCTGAATCCTTTTACTGGATAACAACAATGAAGCTGGTGGACCATCACGTTTTAAAAGACGCGCTGCAACATGAATGACGCTGTGTTTCTGAGCATCAGTTGTGTCATCTACGCATAGGCAGATTTTCTTATTTCTCAACTCGTCTTTTAGACATTCCTTTACTGTACCTTGGACACATGGCAAATTGTATCGTAATTGGGGGAACGTACTTAGCCCAAAAAAGACGAAAGTGTTCATTAGATACTAGATGTTGTGGGATGTTGCACACACTTAACATAAAAATAAAATCATATAAAAATTGCCAGTATGGAATACTGTTTCTTAAATTCAACACATGACGTTAACTTTTACAATGTTTTCTACATTCAAACCTATCGCGACTTAGCAATCCGCTATTGCATATTGTGCAATAAATACGCGGACTTGTATATTCTAATCCAGAGAAATACCTGAGATATTTATTCACATTCGAAGGGAACGTTACACCTTTTGGGCGTCCCATCTCCGCGTACTTATTTGGCGTGCAGCGTGCAACGTACTGTCGCTTTGAACTCTCTCGCGGTACTGTCGTGATCGACTACGAGTTGAAAATTGCCCCTACCCACGCCGCTACCGCTACGCTACTGCCATCCGGTATCACCTTTTTAACAAACTCTAATGATGAAACACTAGTAAGAAATTACCTTGTTCAACACACAATAAATAGTTAACTAGAAGATATCTGTTGAACTATCATTTGAAAACCCATGCCGGTGAAAAGATTTAATAGCTCCTACAATGTTCATATTTTTATAAACGCAAGCAACTTGGAGAAGGATTTGAAGGCGCACGCTGGTTAGAAACCCTTTTACAAGGAATGTTGTGGTAAAAAGTTTACCCCATTTTCCTCTTTAAATGCACATACGAAAAGATAAACTTATACTACAATTAAAAAAAGTGAAAATAATAATGTTAGGAATTTTTTTAATGTTAATATAAATATATTTGAATTACCCGCGTAAATAAGATGTATAACAGTTGGTAACAAAAAGGTAAAAAGACAGTTAGAGAGAAATGAGTGTGTAACGGTCGTATTGTTTTGTAATCGTTATTTTAATATAATTAAACACTGTTTAATTGAGATCGTTTTATTGAAAGAAGTGAAAGTTGACAATAATATCCTCAAAATTACAAACTTTAAAGAAATAAGTTTTTTTGTATTCTTAAAAAAAGATCTAGGTCTTCCATTTCTTTTTCTCTCTGTTGGTGTCCATTTAAGTACCATTTTTGAAAGTCCCTTGTCGTCCATCCTTTCCACGTGGCCATGCCACACTAGCTGTCGTCGTTGAATCTCGTCGATAATATTGTCATCTTCCTCCATTCTCTTTCTTATTTGGGTAGGTATTCGCTACTCTTTCCAATCTAGATTTTTCGGAAGATCTTCGCCAGAAGTCCATCTCGAGTACCAAGAGGCGGCGTTCAAGAAATTTGTTTATTTGCCATGTCTTACAGTCGTACAGCACTATTGCTTTGAAAATCGTGTTACATAGGAGTCGCTTCCTTTCGCGCGAGATGCTTCTTGACTACAGGATTGGGGTCAGATGTCGTATGACTTGTTTACCTTTAGGATCCTTTGTTTAAACCCATTTTCTGTTCGTCCAGTTTTGTTTATTTGTGTTCCTAAATATTTGTACTCCTCGCATTGCATCCCCTCAATCGTCTCATCTCCCTACAATTGAAGGTTTTCTGCATTTCCTTCAATGCGCAGGTATTTTGTTTTTGATTTGTTTACTGTCATTCCCCATTTTTTAATCTAGTTGCCGTAAATTCTAGGCCCTCTTTGTCCTGGACTACCACCACTTGGTCGTCTGCAAAATGCTGGTTATACTGGGTGTCTCCAAAATGTTGGGACATAGCTTAACTACAGACTCCTGGGATTAAAATAAGAAGATTTAACCCAACTTACCTATATCCAAAGTCGCCTCGTTAAGTTGGTACAAGACGTGAAAGTTGTTTAAAAAAAAATAATTTTGCGTATAAAAATAGGAGGCTTTGATCGATTGTTATAATTTTTGGTATGGAGTGTTTTGTGACTATAAGTCACGTTTCGAGATGGTTTTGGTCTTCATCGGTAGGTTGTAAGTGTATTAAATTAAAATGTCGCAATACAAATTTGATGATAACTTTCTAGTGCTTAGGCTGAGAACTTTCAATTGTTTGTTACGAAAAGATATTTTCTTTAGGAACATTTTTTGTATCTTTGTAATTTTTGATAACTATTACGGTTTCTCCGGAAAAAAAAATCTGATCTGATGATATGCTTTTTTCGATAGGAATAATCTAGTTAACCGGAATACCATCTTTTAACGACAAATGAGTATCATTTGTTTGCTACATGTCAAAAGCACAGAAGTTTAGTGTGGTAAAAATTAAGTAATTAGAATGCATTGCATGCCATGCCATACATTTTGTATTTTTTTGTTTATAATGTATTTAAGATTTTCTTTCCGGAGAAACAACTTTCACGTCTCGTACCAACTTAACGAGGCGACTTTGGATATAGGTAAGTTGGGTTAAATCTTCTTATTTTAATCCCAGGAGTCTATAGTTAAGCTATGTCCCAACATTTTGGAGACATCCTGTATAGTGTTTTCTTTTCGTTCATTTGCATTCTCGTCCCACCGCAAGCGTTTTTCCAGGTTTTCAATGCTTCGCTCAAGCATATTTCGAACAGTCCGATATAAACAGCATCCCTGTCTTAGGCCATTGTCTGTTGTAAACAGATGTTTCAGTTATTAATAGTAATTGTTATTTCATCCAAAAAATATATCTAGTTTAAATGAAACCCTAAGTAGGCTGTGATGTCCATATTAATAATTTATAAATGAAATCAAATGCAGGCTGTGACATCGACAGTTATTGCAAAATTAAGTGATTACAAATTAAGTTTGATAATTGTTGAAGTATAACTAAATAAAGAATTGTTTACTTCATTTTTAGTTGTTTTTCTTTTTTTAATTTTTGATCTACCTTGGTCAGTAGTAGCTGTAAGAAGAAATTTTTATAAAATCATTCTCATAACGTTTTTATTAATAAATATATTTAATTGAAATTTTGGTTTAAATCATTTCAGGGCCTGCTGAATTCTGTGGTGTAGTCAGATTTTTTAATAAAAAAATCGCTAATAAAATTTTGCCATTTTCGAACCGGAAAAATGATCATAGTATGCCTTGAAAATTTAGACGAGCTTCGGAAATTTTGTGTGGAAGCAGACTTTTTGCTGCAGTCTGGTTAAAAAAAAAATGGTTTCATTTTAGTATAAAATATTATATATTTGACCCTTTGGAACTAAGCCGTGCTTGGTCCGAATCTTATTTTTAGTTTAATTTGGATTTTTTTAAATCAAATAGACCTTGACAGTTGAGCGAATACTTTCAGGTAAAGTACCTGTTTCGTTCGCAATATACTAAAATGTTACTAAGAAAAGTTGTTCAAAATGAAAAGTTATGGTGTTCTGAATGATCGGTTTACTTTAATAAACCCAAAATTTTAATTTTTTCGGGAAAGTTTTTTCCGTTTACAATACCCCAAAAGTTTTATAAGAAAAGTTGTTAAAAATGAAAATTTTTGACCATACAATTTCAACAAATTAAAAAAAAAATCATTTTTCTTTTGGAATTTGTTGAAATTTTCTCATTTTTTTGATTAAACAAAATAATGCACACTCGACACATTCAAATTGTAGAGCAAAATAAACAAAATTTTTCTAATTGTGTATTTAACGTCTCCAAAAAATAACAAAAAGAGTATAGGCAAATCAATTTTGAGCTTATGTCTACTAAAATTTTTCTATTCCATAGATTCTATCCATAGTACACATGTATTGTGTAAATATAAAATATAAATACATCAATCAAAAATATAAATACATCAAATCATATACTGATTGCCTAGGATTCATAACCATATCTAAATATCAAATTTAAGTTAAGTTTACCATTTAAGATATTCATTCCGACTCTTTCTCGGTTGGCTGTACCTTTTTGACATTTACGCTTGCTTTGCGTTTTCATAACAAACAATAACAAATCGAACAACGTTTGCCGTGGTTTGACGGTTTTTCGGTTATCTTTTAAGGTGAGTGGACGCATTTTTTATTAAGTCCTATTTTGTACGTGCTTACTTAGAATTAGAAGTAATTTTCATCCGTGTTAATCACGGTTTGTAATCAGCCTATTTAATTGATCATATTTTGGACTATTTCGAACCTAATGCCTCTCTCTCTCCATCTAATAACCTTTGTTGCAAGTAGGATATTTATGAGTCTGTTCAACTTAACAGTAGTAGAATTATTAAATATGTATTTATACGAAATACAGGGTGTTAAAAAAAGTATCAGAAACCTTGACGGGGGATAGATATTATGTCCTAACATATAGGGAAAAATTTTTTAAAGGGAAAGGGGGGCCGTGGACGGTTTGGGGTTTCAGGGTTTTTTAGTTGTTTGTTTATATCATCTTTTGATCGCATTTTCTTATCGTTGATAAAAGTTCTGTTCAACACACAGTTTTAGTTATACGAGGGTTAGTCAAATACTATCTACACTTTCGCCATAACAAGCTTTGAAGGTGCAACAAAAGGGGAAAAACGAGAACCATTTTTGGGTCAAAGGGGGTGAAAAGGGGCTGAAATTCAGGGGAATTTTGTCACAATGGGGGGGGGCTTTTTTCGAAAAAACGTTTTTTTTGTGGGTTAAATGTTTCAAAACCGCACGAGCGTAAAAAAAGAAGAGCCGGGCCCTTTTAACCCCCATCCCCCCAAGGGATCAAAGGTTTGGGGGACTGCATCGGAATTACCGAACATTAAAAGTAGAAGCACCCATTAGATATGTTTCCACAGTTGTCTCGTTGAACGATGTTCGCCGTGGTGAAAAAATTAGTTAATATTTTGAAAAATATCGTTCGACATCTACGGATTCAGTTGATGGATTAGTCGATGGCATCATCTCAAATTTGTTTTAATGGGATAAAATCGGAATCTTTCTTTAACACACTCTCGAACTTTTCTAAAACACGATTATATTTTGCGTCATGTATAGTGCGTAGCAGTGCACTTCGTCCAATATTTGCAATGACTCCGCTAACGACAACGCTCTATTTTGTAATTGTTCTTGCGTCATGTAATCTTTTATAGTTGTTACGAATAGTCTGTAATTCTGTTTCAACGGAAATGTCTTGAAATTTTGTCTGGCTGTCCTTAATAGCTGCAGCTTCGGCAGGATTGAATTGTAGAATAGCAGCTTTTACCTGTTTGAAATATTCAGCACAATAAAGAGCTGCCTGCAACCATGTTCCCCAACGTGTAAGAATCGGCTGTGGTGGTTCACGAATACCGGGACACTGTGCGTGAAATGATCGAAGACGTTTTTTTTATACTTGATGTTAATGCATCTACCTCGGGTAAACATTGTCGAACAGTTTCTGCCACAAGATGTAAAGCATGCACTTTACGCGTAACATGTAAGCACTTGCAACCGTGTTCAAGAAGAGAACGGCCTACCGAACGCATTGTCGCGGCACCATCGTTTACTGCACAAGTACACCTTTACAGTCTTTTGCCAGCTAATTACAATGAAAATGTCGGTTAATGAGGGTCCAGTACGCGTACTACATTTAGAATAGAATTTCCTTTACAATCTGTTGTCTCATCAACTCATAACCAAGACAACTGATTTTTTCATGCAGGTTTTATATTCTTTTCCACGTTTTCGCGTACGCTTACATGCCGTTTTCGTAATTGGCAACTCCAACCCGAAAATAAAGGCAATTATCGTTGGCACGCCTTTTTTTCTATTTCTGCGTTCTTCGGTATTTACATGTTCGTTACAGTCCGCCTTGTCCCAGCACATCAGATGTTTCTCGCGCACTTTACAAACTATTTTAGCATCGTCCCGGAAAGTCACAGATAAACTTATTTCCTGTGCCAGCAAAAGGCCGCTACTCTGATGAAACACTTATGTATCGCAGGGACGATTATCTCGCTCTAGTGATATGGCTAAAGCAAAATACGGCACGTCTCAAAAGTCAACACATTGAGATTACAAGGTTTTGCGAAAGCTAACAAATATAACTCAATTTTGAGAAAAAGATGCCCACTTCCAGTTTGTTTCGAGAGATGAATCTGGTAGGCCACTCTTTAAGCTTTTAAATTACTTGGATTTGTCGCGCATAGGGAGAGGTCTTTGAAAATCTCATCTCACTTTTTGCCTTGGTGGTTGATATCTGCAGCACTATAAGGTTCTTACCCAGTTCTGATTGATGCATGCTTACGCATCTGGTCACAATAAACTATGCGCATGGGCAACGAAAAAAATATGTCAATTCAAAAGCACATTTGTTTAAATTAAACGAGTATCACAGCTGTTTTATTGTGCAAACATTCCTTCAGATCCGGAGGAATTACAATAGTTTTGTTTAAGTTTTAATTATTTGTAACAATTTGTATTTCTTTTTTAGGACGGAGTTTTTTTACGTCATTTGCATTCCGGGCCGGGCTTCACATATCTTCTCGTTCCCTTTGAAGGAACGAAAAGCAAATTAACCTAAATGATGCAGAAGAAGACATAGATCTAATTTTGCGTTGTATTCTATTACCTTCTAAACAAAATTTTGTTAATGCACTCGCAAAAATGGCGACAGAGTATGATGAATTGCATGAACATTGCGATAACTTTGAAGAATACAACAGTGACGCACACATTAAATTAGAAGATTTTATAGTTCAAACTGGAGATTTTCTTGATTCAAAAGCAGGAATATCATTGATAAATGACCACAACGTAGCAGAAGGTCTCTTATTGCAAGATATTAAAGTTGAACATTTTGACATGCAATTAAAGAAAGATGTTAGTAGTATTGAAAAATATAATAGTGATACAGACATTAAATTAGAAGATTTTATAGTTCAAACGGGAGTTTCTCTTGATTCAAGAGCAGGTATATCTTTGATAAGCGGCAGCAGCGCATTACAAAGTGTCTTATTGGAAAATATTAAAGTTGAACATTTTAACGAGCAGTTAAGTAAAGATGTTGGTGGTACTGTAGACTATGAATTTGGTTTGGAAAAAATAGAAACCATAAAGGCGGAAATATGTGCAAAAAATGAGAATGTGCCTGCATTAAAACAGGATTCACTATTGGAAGATAACCAAAACCACGTAAAGTTAGAACTGAATAAAGGATTAAGGTTAAAACGGAATTCAACACATACGTCTGGAAGAAAACGGAACAGTAGAATAGCTTTATGCAGAAAATGTAACAGAACTTTTAATTACCGTTATTATCACTCTATTCACGTCCATATCCATGCTGGAAATACTCCATACAAATGCGACATCTGTCACAAACGTTTTGTAACATCATACCTCCTTAAAATACATAAAGCTTCCCATTCCAAAAGTAGACCATATCCATGTAAGATTTGTGGGAAATGCTTCACACACAGAAGCGATTGTGAAAGGCATCAAGTGATACATTCCGGCAAAAGACCATTCCCTTGCGACCAATGCGATAAAAGCTTTAAATACAAGCATCAACTAAAAGTTCACAAGGTCTCTCATAAGCCCGTCAAGATTGTTGTTTGTGCGCAATGTGGAAAGTCGTTCGAAGGGAAACGGAAACTATACCATCACATTAGGAGCGCACATTCAGTCAAGAAGGTTCACATATGTAGTTATTGTGGGCGGACGTGTCATCACAAGACCGATCTGACGCTTCATATTAGAACACACACCGGTGAAAAGCCTTTTACATGCGAAATTTGTAAAAAATCATTTTCTCGGAAGAGTGTGCTGACGAGTCATATTAAAGTCCACACTGGTGGTAAAAAGCCTCTTTCTTGTGAAGTTCGTAAAGGGTCGTTTTGTGGGAAGAATGCGGGTGAACACCCTTTTACTTGTGAAGTCTGTAAAAAGCCATTTTCTTGGAAGAGTAAACTGATGGCTCATACTCAAACACACACCGGTGAAAAGCCTTTTACTTGCGAAGTTTGTAAAATGTCATTTCGTAGGAGAAGTGTACTGCTGAGTCATGTTAGAATACACACCGGTGAAATGCCTTTTACTTGCGAAGTTTGTAAAAAATCGTTTCGTCAGAGGGGTGGACTGGCGACTCATATTAAAGCGTACTCTGGTAAAAAGCCTTTCACTTGCGAAATTTGCAAAGAGCTGTTTTGTGGGAAGAGGGCACTGATTAGTCATATTAGGACACACACTGGTGGAAAACCTTTCACTTGTGAAGTTTGTAAGAAGTCATTTTCTCGGAAAAGTAGATTTAGGTCTCATATTAAAACACACACCAATGGAATGCCGTTTACTTGCGAAGTTTGTAAAAAGTCATATTGTGAGAAATGGGAACTGATGAGGCATATGAAAATACACACCAGTGAAAAGCCTCTTACTTGTGAAGTTTGTAAAGAGTCATTTAGCCAGCCTTCAGGATTGAAACCTCATATGAGGGTGCATATGGGAGATTGCCCTTATTCTTGTGACTTGTGTTCGGCTAAATTTAAGAGTACAAAAAGTTTAACACGGCATATAAGGCTGCATATTAAAGAAAAACTCTAACAAGCTATATGAAGGTGCATATACACAACTACTTTCCTGTACTGGGATCGATATTGGCTGAAACTGGCACTCCCCGAATACGGAGTGGAGCCACAGTTTATCATATGTAATATACTGTGATTGAATAAACAACCGACGCACTGCGGCAATACCTACACTAATAATTATTTGTAGGGGAAAGTCGCCTATGATGGCATATCTAAATAAATATTGAAATTTTATTTTTATTTACAACTTATGACACACTTTTATAATGCGCCAGTATTTTATGCAACTTATATATTTTAATTATCGGATGTAATACTGCAGAAATTTTCGTTATTTTTAATGAAATTTTAGTTATGGAATCTCTAGTTGAAACACCGCATATAAGTCAGTGAAAAATTAATGAAAGTATAGGAATAAGCAGACGAAACATCGGAAGAATCATAGAGAAACAACTTTTATCCATATCACATACAACCACACTAGGAACTTTTGGAAGTAGATTACGACCAACCACAAAATTGGCTAGCAAAGTCCCCAGACCTAACGAGTCTCGATATTTCCTTGTGGGGATATATTAACAATATTATTTATGATGTACCACCAACCACCTTTGACAATATGAAAGATCGAATAAGAATAGCGTGTCGTTCTATAGCGCCAGATTTGTTTAGAGTTAAACAGTCATTTTAAGAGAGTTAGCCTATGAAATGAATATGATGGATATCATTTTTGACACTTGTTAAAGCATTTTTTTTTACATTTAAGTTTGTTATTAGTTCAATAAAATATGAATCTGCTATTTATAGCTGTTTCTTTTTAATTAGTATGAAAGAAAATCCAGTTAAAGGGTTAGACTGATAAATATCATCTCTTTATGAGCAGTAATAATATCGTCAGTTCCGTCAAAGTCTACTTTCGTAAAATGTGTCCGAGGGTTTGGTGCCGCTCTCTAAAGGGAGATCAGGATGACGTGATCCTCAGGGGTGGGTTAGTCACTCGGAAAACACTCTATTGGCCGCTCTAATCACCTTGCTTCGGAGAGGGGGACGGTCTTGGGGTTCGACCGCTATCCTTGCCAAAAGCGAATTCGAGGAGATTCGAACTCTTTCGAGAGTATCGCGTGCCAGCTTGTGGATGTGTTCCCTCAGAGGTATCACCTGGAGGTCTTCTTGTTGTTTATTCCTTACAAACCAAGGGGCACCAGCGATCATCCTCAGTGTCTTGTTCTGCAGGACCTCAATCTTGCGTAAGTTGTTGACAGCAGCCGTCACCCAGGCCACCGCTCCGTAAGTGATTGTTGGTAGCAAGCACGTCTTGTAAACCAGCAATTTTGTTCTAAGATCCAGTGCCGAACTTCTGTAGAACAGTGCAATAAGTGCATTCCTGGCGTTGAAGAATTTTGTCTTTATGTGATCTATATGCCACCCCCGCGTCAGCCTTTGGTCGAATATAACGCCTAGGTATTTCACCGTGGGGCTCCACGGGATTTCAACTCGCCCAACTTCGATCCTTGGAGGAGCAGGTCTTCGCCTTCTAGTAAATCTTACGGCAACGCTTTTTTCGCCATTCACCCTCAGTCCCCACCGGGCCAGCCAGTCCACAATATTGTCTGTGGCCCCCTGCAGCCGCCTAACCATCAGGTCCTCGTTTCTCGAAGATGTGTAAATCGCTGTGTCGTCAGCGTATATCAATAAGTGTACCTGAGGGACGCGAGGAATGTCGCTCGTATATAAAATAAATAACTCGGGGGCCGGCAGGGAATCCCGCAGTACCCCAGCCAAAATCGGCTTTCTCGACGAAATCGTTTGGCCGCATCGAACTGAAAAAGTTCTCTCATCCAGATATGACCTTACGAGCAACACGAGGTCCCTACCAACGCCAATATTACCCAGCTTTCGGAGCAAACCGTGGTGTCAAACCGTATCAAAAGCCCTCGATATGTCGAGGAACACCGCCCCAACCATTTCTCTGCGCTCGAAGGCGTCTCGGATATGTTCCGATAGGCGGAGCAGCTGGAGATCGGCCGAGAGCCCGGCACGAAATCCAAACTGCTTCTCCGGTAAGAGATCGATATCAAATACCCTATCTCTCAGACGGTTTAGAATTATAGCCTCCAATAATTTCGGAAGTGTAGACAGAAGACTTATGGGACGATAATTCTGAGGATATAAAGGGTCCATTCCTGGCTGTAGAATGGTCACCACGGTTGCATGTTTCCAAATAAGGTAAGTACTAAAAGGAGTTTAACATTTGGGGTTAATTCCGGCTTTTTTCTATTTCTTATTTCTATTCATTTGATATGGGTAATAGCTGCACCATATGGTCCAGATTTTATCTATGAAAATGTCGATTTTTGAAGTGATTTTAAACAAGAAAGTTTTAATGAAGATATGCCTTCGAAAAAAATAATGTTTTTTAAATATTTAAAAAAAAACTAACTAACTAAGATTGACAGGTTAAACTAAAAACTGCAATGTGTGAGAGGCGACCATGTTGTGCACATTAAATGTTACGAGGGATGATTGTAAAATAAGGTTCCCAAAGCCCTACAGCAGCAATAAGACATGTTAGGCGAAACCCACAACATTGGGGGTGTAGGTTTCCCCCACCTAAAACGTACCACTCCTCCCGCTACCCCCCAATGTTGGCTAAGCAGCCGTAGGAGATGGAATCCCGATCGCCGCTACCGCCAGGTGCGATATTCGCGCTGTGATACGTTATTTAAACGCGAAAGGGGTTTCACCTATAGACATTCATCGTCAATTAACCGAAGTGTATGGAGAAAAGTGTGTAGCGTTAAACCGTCCGAAAATGGTGTAGGGAATTCACTGGAGGTGGACGGAAACTCACGATGAAGAGCGGAGGGAAGACCATCAGTTTGAGGAAACGTTGAAAAGGTCGAAAACTACTGCTTAAGATCAAGGGTCACCATTCGTCAACTCGCTCTTCGGATTCCTGAGATCTCCAACACCACAATTGAAAAGATTTTGACCAAAAAACTGGTCCCCAAGGGGGGGGGGTACCGCGAATGCTCAGGCCAAAGCAAAAACGCTGCAAGTTCCCCGTTTCTTCAAAATGTCAAAAACAAGGAGGGAATTTTATCTTTTTGGGAAAAATTGAAGGAAAAAGCTACCAAGTAGTGCTTCGTCTCGCAAACTTGCAACCATATACTACCAAAGATGTAAACCTCACTTTCAAATTTAGGTAAAAATTTAGGAAGAATAGATGTGAGGACAGTTTTGAGCTAGTCTCTACTAAATGCAATTTCTATTCTAAGGATTCTATCCAGAGTATACTGGTTCTGTAGGCTTACCAATCATATCTCAATATATCCCCAAATTTAGGGTTTTTAACACGAGATTTTCTCAGTTGGCTATATACCTTTTTCATTTAGGTTATGTGGTACTCTACGAAGACTTGAAATGCGTTTTAATAACAAATTCAACAAAGTTTGAGGTGGTGTATGGGTGATTTGTACTTGATATTTTTATTGTTACTTGTCAATGTGAACCTGGCGCTTCACTTTTTCAAACACTGTATTTGGTAATTCCAGCACTTTCGTTAATGAAAGTATTTGATTCTTGTTTAATACATTCTGGCTCAATGCTTAGTGATTGGTATTTGAACTACCTTACGAAGGTGCATGCTTGTCCTATACTTTTGCATAAGCTGTACGTAGTTATTTGCAACAACTTTTCTTTCTTTTTTAGGAGGGAGTCGTTAATCTTCCCGACCTCGTTTCACATATGTTCCCCACTCTCTTCGGAGCAAAGAAAAGCAAATGAACCTAATTGAAGAAGAAGAAGAAATTGATCTAATTTGAGTTATATTCTATTAACTCAATAAACAAAATTCTGTGAATGCGTTCATAAAAATGGCCACGGGATATGACGGGTTGCATGAACATTACGATGAGAACTATGAAAAGTATAATAGTCATGCAGACATTAAATTAGAAGATTTTATAGCACAAACGGGAGATTTTCTTGATTCAAAAGCAGGAATATGTTCCATAAGTGACCATAACGTAGCAGAAGGTATCTTATTGAAAAATATTAAAGATGAAAATTTAAATGAGCAGTCGAACAAAGATGTTGGTCGTATTGAAAACTCTGAAAAATATAGTGACGCAAACATTAAATTAGAAGGCTTTATAGTCAAAGCGGAAGATTTTTGTGATTCAAAGGCAGGAATATCTTTGATAAGTGAAGCCAACATAGCGCAAGGTGTCTTTTTAGAAAATGTTAAAGACAAGCAGTTAAACAAAGATGTTGATAGTGCTGAAAATTGGGAAATTGGTTTGAAAAAAATAGAGACCATCAAAGTAGAAACATGTGCGATAAATGAGAATATGCCAACACTGCATCAGGATCCATTACTAGAAGATAACCAAAGCCATGTAAAGTTGGAACTAAATAATGGATTAAGTTTAGAAGGGAATTCCAAACATACGTCTCAAGAAAATCCTAACGCTAGAATAGTTTTGTGCAAAAAATCTAACAGAATGTTTGATTACGGTGTTCAAGTCAATAACCATGCTGGAAATACTCCATACAAATGCGACATCTGTCACAAAGGTTTCATAACATCACACCTCCTTGAAAAACATAAACTTTTACATTCCGAGAGCACGCCATCCTCATACAAGATTCGTGGTCATACATGTGACTATTGTGGGCTGACATGTTATCGCATCTCAGATATGACTAAACATATTAGAACACACACCGGTGAAAAGCCCTTTACTTGCAAAATATGTAAAAAATCATTTTGTCGCAGGAGTGCACTGAAGCATCATATTAAAACGCACACCAGTGAAAAGCCTTTTACCTGCGAAGTTTGTAAAATGTCGTTTCATTGGAAGATTGGACTAATGAGACATATGAAAGAACACACCAACAAAAAGCCTTTTACTTGCGAGGTTTGTAAAACGTCGTTTTGTAAGAAAAGTGTACTGATGACTCATATTAGAATACACACCGGCGAGAAGCCGTTTACTTGCGGAGTTTGTAACATGTCGTTTCGTCAGAGGTGTGCGCTAATTGATCATATAAAGACACACACCGATGAAAGACCGTATACTTGTGAAGTTTGTAATAAGACATTTCGCGGCAGGAGTGGACTGAGGAATCATATTAAGACACACACCGGTGAAAAGTATTTTGCTTGTGAAGTGTGTAAAGAGTCTTTTGGTTGGTCTTCAGGACTGAAAAGACATATGGCAGTGCATGTGGGAGATTGCCCTTATTCTTGTGACGTGTGTTCGGCTAAATTTAAGACCAAAAAGAGTTTAATACGGCATATGAAACTGCATATTAAAGAAAAAGTCTAACATACCGTACGAATACAAATCCTCTTTCGCTCCTTACAATATACTAAATATACAGTGCTGTGAACAATTATAGACTCAGGTAGAATTTTGTAGACGTCTATAAATTAAACAAAATCTATCTGTTCAATATATTTACAAGAAACATAGAAAAAGAACATAATTTGTAGAGGAATCTGTTATAAATTAATAACATCATGAACCATATACGGTGACGTGGCTGTAGTAGTTATGAAAAAATACAAATTCAAATTACTTTTAATTTTAAACTGAATTTGGTTTATTTTCCATGACTTTCAATAACAGGTAGTAATCAATTGGGCACACTGTTAACCGAATTGACAAGAGTTTCTTTAAGGATTTCAGCCCAAGCTATTTGTATTCGATTTTTTAAAGCTCTCCCACATTTTCAATCGAGGACTTCTCTAAGTCGTAAACTTTTCTTACTACAATACCCCGTAGGTTTTCTACAGGGTTTAAATCCAGGCTTAAAGCCGGCAGGGCAAAACTTGCACCCCAAACTGTTTAAACCAAGTTTTAGTAGATGCAGCTGTATGAATTGGAGCTTTATCTTGTTGGAAAATTAATTGGTCATCATTACTAACCTGGGCAAATATGCGGTAACAGCCAGAGGCGTGGCGAGCGCATAAAAGTTCACACATAAAATAGAAGGTAAGAAATAAATTATAAAACGTGCTGCAACACTTACCGTTTTAAAAGTCTTCCGTGAAATCACAAACTGGGTAACATCTGTTAAATATTTGAATCGTTAGATATGTTTCCACAGCCGTTTCAATCAAGTGAGTACGACGTGCGGAATAAATGTTTTTTAATGCCGAAAACGACCGTTCGACATCTAGCGATGTTATATTTGCATAATTAAAATAATCTTTGACACAACTTAATGCATCTTCACACGCACCTTCACAAATTTGTCTTAATATAAGAAAATCGGAGTCTTTCTCTAAAACACTTTAAAATTTTCGTATTACACACCAATTTGTTTCGCCTTCTACAGCGCATAACTGTGCGTGAACATCATTCACAATTTGAACAGAATCCACTTAGCGACATCGAAACATTTTGTAATTTTTCTATTCCCTCCGATAGTCCGAAGTAATTGTTGTGAGTAGTTTGTAAATCTCTTTTAACCTGACTATCTTGAAATATTTCCTGGCTTTTCTTGATTGCTGCGGCTTCTGTCGGATTGAGTTTTAAAACTACCTTCTTTACTTGATCAAAATATTTGTTGTAGTAAAACGCAGCCTGCGACCATGTTCCCCAACGTGTAACAATCGGGTGTGGTGGTTCAGGTAAATCGGGACACAGTTTGTGAAATGGTCGGGTACGTTTCGGGGACTTTAGAAACACTGCTTTTGTACTAGCAGTCAATGCATTTACTAGTGGAAAACATGTAGGAATCGTTTGTGCCGCAAGATTTAGAGTATGGATTTTACACGTTACATGTAAGAAATTACCACTATGCTCTTTAAGAGATCTGCCCAAAGAACGCATGTTTGCGGCACCATCACTCATAAACATTAAAAGTTGCTTAGTTGAAACTTCAAATTTGTTCAATGAGTTCAGCACCACCTTTAAAATCTCATCGGCAGTACAATTTATAACTCTTTTGGGAGCAAGTAAGAAGGAGGATGACGGTCGATGTGATTCCATTGTACGTACCATTACATTAACCACAGAATGTTTTTGACGATCTGTTGTTTCGTCCACACACAACCGCAGGTTTTTATCTTTCAATTCCGTTTTCATTCTTTTTTCTATATGTTCACGAGCAAATGGCACTACATTTCGTATCGATGTCTGACTAGGTAATTTACAGTTCACACATTTATTCCAGAAGGAGACAAATGCTTCTTTGTCTAGTAAACGAAACGATAGATTACATAAAATAAGAGTAACACATAAATCAAATGTAAATTTTTCTTGATCTCGTATACCACTTTTTGTAGAAGAATGCTGTTTGCTTTCGATGTGACGTTGACAATGGTTTCTGGACCAACACATTAAAGGGATTTTACAAACTAGACATTGAATTTTAGCGCCATCAAAAATTAAGTCCGGCATGTCCACTAAAAAGTTTTTAACCGTGTCTGCCATTGGTCGTTTTCGCGATGTACCCAACTGCGACATTTTTAAAGCAAACATAAACGTACAATTACGAAATAAGTTACGACAGTCTACATATACACAGACCTACTCGCATATAGCATCGATTTAGTACTGACGCTGTGTACGCGTGAAATAGATAATCGCCGACTCCGCACCACATATCTACTACACTGACTGTTACCGCTGTTTGCCCAGACTAATCATTACTGTGTTAGACAATTCTCTAAGAACCGCACGTTTTATAGTTGGGTGAAAACTTCGGAGGACGTCCAGATCTTTTTGCTATGCTCTTCCACTCCCAGCATTAGGAAATTGTTCACCGCACTCTGTGATCTGTTAATGGTGTTGGCCATCTCCCTTTGTGTCTTTCCACAACTCCTTAACATCCTATACCTAACTCAGGCCGTTTTTGAGACATTTAACTATTCTTGAAAACGTGGACCAAAATTTAAGCACCTGTCTTACGTATTTATGCTAGGCATTTCTAATTGTGTTTACTTTAAGTCGAGGCTTGAAGGATTAGACTTGATAAAATAACAATGATCCTTAAAAATTATACAGGTCGGACGAAAATATACTTCTGATTTGGACTATCGTTAAAGTCAAATAACCTTCTCATGTTAAATGGAACATTCTGTATTAATTATCGTATTTAGATTCTAATTTTAATCATTTATAAAATTGTATTAAAGTTTCCTATACATATATCTTATATTTTCTTACTAATTTAAAATTTTCAATTTCGAATATTCATACCTTGCCATATATTTTACGAAAATAGGCTTTGATGGAACTAATTTGCCTTTATTTAGCCCGCAGTATCAAAATATGCAATAATATACAAGATATTCCATTTAAATTTTCGCAACTTTGGTGCGTAACTTTTTTTTGGGATGCCTGTATATTTTAAAACAATTTTTAAACTTGCTCCCAATTAATCTACATTGCTCAAAACAAAAATATTTTCGTTTTTTCGTATATAAACCGACACGAATGTGGTGAGCCAAGCTGTATATATTCATTTGAAATTATATACTAGATACTAGATGCTCACTCTAGAAGGTAATGGTTGAAGTAATGGTAAAGTAACTATTAAAAGAAGTTTAAAATTTGGGTTAAATTCCGCCTTTTATTTATATTTACAATTTTATTTCTATTCTTTTGAAATGCAAAATATCAGCACTATGTGGTCCAGATTTTATCTATGAAAATGTCAGCGATTTTTCAAATAATTTTGGACAACAAAGTTTCAATTAACACATGCCTTCGCAGCTTTACTTTTCAACAAACAGGCAATTGAATATCTTGAAAAAAATAACGTTCTTTAAATATTAAAAAACACTAACAATATTGGCAGCTAATAATAAAAACAATGCAATCTGTAAGAGGCCAACTAACGTTTTCCCCATTAAATGTTATATACTGACTCAAAAATTAGTCTCTCACTGATGTATAAAACAAGGACGAAATATCAATCCGGGGGAAAATTAAGGGAAGAGGCCACCAAACACTGCTTCGCCTCGCAAACTTGCAGCCATATACAACATACACCATTAAAAACATAAACCTTTCAAATTTAGAGTAAAATATAGGCAAATGCCTTGAAGAATAGATGTGGCAACTGCTTTGAAGTGTGTCTACTAAATGTAGTTTCTATTCTATAGATTCTATCCACAGTGTGCCTGCATTCTGTAGCCATGTACTGGTTCGGTAGGCTTACCAATATAAATCCGAGTTCGGGGCAGAACACAAAATACGTGGACTGGATCAGGAGTGGAGAAAGAGTGGCTCACTCAAGCCCAGTGTTGCCAGAAGCAGTGCTAAAACACTATTTGTGTCACCTTTTTAGTGCTGCAGTATCAAATTGCCACCTTTGGAAAACGAGTACTTTTTCCATTCGATTCAACTAAAACTTTCAGGTGCAAAAGAAATTGTATTCGTACTATGTTCCTTTTTGTACAATGTAAATTTACTCAATAAAATTTCTCGATTTCTCTTGATATGCATTAATGTACTGAAAAAAAATTTTAATATCGTGTCCAACAGAAAATAAAGAAAAAGATATAAATTAAATGTATTACCAATTTGGCACAATGAAATCCTAAAAATAGGAGGTGAACTGGTTATTTGAAGAGGTGAAATGATCTCGTTTGGGTAAATAGATGATATATTATAAATGGAACCTGAAAGCAAGTGGAATTAGTACAATTTAGGGATTTTCAGTACTTTTTTCTATCTTGCTAATGTATTTTTAGTTCAATAAAGGGGTCAATCCTTGCTTTAAATCCATTTTCGCCTAAATTATTTCGTTGCTCTACTTCTTCTAGCATTTCTACAGCTATCGATTGGGCTTTTTCATTAAAATTGGCCATTATTATGTTGTTATTATCAATACACACATGTGAATATCATACATTCCTATACGAATTCAGACATCGATCACACGATGTACAAGCATCCGTATACGAGTGTATATTTTCCGAATCTTACGGTTCAAGAATATCAATCTGTCATCCGTATAGGAGTTTTCAGGATTTTCGTATGCGAATTTATTCAAGAATAGTACCCCTGATTGAATCATGCCTGTTTTATAGTTTTGCTTAAGCTATACGTAGGTTTTTGTAACAACTTTTATTTCTGTTTTTAGGAAGGAGTCATTTATATTCTCGACCTGGTCTTACGTATGTTCCCATTCCCTTTGGAGCAGCGAAAAGCAAATGAACCTAAATGAAGAGAAGGAAGAAATTGATCTAATTTGGGTTATATTCTATTATCTCAATAAACAAAATACTGCGAATGAATTTATAAAAATGGCCACAGGATATGATGGGTTCTATGAACATTACGATAATAACTATGACAACTATAGTAGTGACGCACACCTTAAATTAGATGATTTTATAGTGCAAACGGGAGATTTTCTTGATTCAAAAGTAGGAATATCGATAAGTGATCACGACATAGCACAAGGCGCCTTATTGGAAAATATTAAAGTTGAAATTTTGGACGAGCAGTTAAACAAAGATATTGGTAGTACTGAGAACTGTGGAAAATATAATAGTGATGCAGATATTAAATTAGAAGATTTTATAGTTGAAGCGGGAGATTTTGGTGATTCAAAGGCAGGAATATCTTTGATAAGCGACGACTTCGTAGCACAAGATGTCTTATTGGAAAATATTAAAGACAAGCAGGTAAACAAAGATGTTGATATTGCTGAAAACTGGGAAATTGGCTTAGAAAAAATAGAAACCCTCAAAGTAGAAACATATGCGAAAAATGAGAATGTGCCAACACTGCACCAGGATCCATTACTAGAAGATAACCGAAACCATGTAAACTTGGAACTAAATGATGGATTAAGTTTAGAAGGGAATTCCAAACATACGTCTCGAGAAAATCCCAACGCTAGAATAGTTTTGTGCAAAAAATCTAACAGAATGTTTGATTACGGTGTTCAAGTTGATAACCATGCTGGAAATACTCAATATAAATGCGACATCTGTCACAAAGGTTTCGTAACATCACACCTCCTTAAAACACATAAACTTTTACATTCCGAGAGCACACCATCCTCGTACAAGATTCGTGATCACACATGTGGCTATTGTGGGCTGACATGTTATCGCAGCTCCGATATGACTAAACATATTAGAACACACACCGGTGAAAAGCCCTTTACTTGCACTATTTGTAAAAGATCATTTTGTCGGAGGAGTGCACTGAATGACCATATTAAAACGCACACCGGTGAAAAGCCTTTTACCTGCGAAGTTTGTGAAATGCCCTTTCGTTGGAAGAATGGACTAATGAGACATATTAAAACACACAGCGGTGAAAAGCCTTTTACTTGCGAAGTTTGTAAAACGTCGTTTTGTAGGAAAAGCGTACTGATGATTCATGTTAGAATACACACCGGGGAAAAGCCGTTTACTTGCGAGGTCTGCAAGATGTCGTTTCGTCAGAGGTGTGCACTGATTGGTCATATTAAAACACACACTGGTGAAAAGCCGTTTACTTGCGATGTTTGTAATGTGTCGTTTAGCGAGAAGAATAGACTGATGAGTCATACCAGAACACACACTGGTGAAAAGCCTTTCACCTGCAAGTTTTGTAAGAAGCCATTTCGTTGGAGGAGTGGACTGAGCAGTCATATTAAAACACACATTACTGAAAAGTCTTTTGTTTGTGAAGTTTGTAAACAGTCGTTTGATCGGTCTTCAGGACTGAAAAGACATATGGCAGTGCATGTGGGAGATTGTCCTTATTCTTGTGACGTGTGTTCGACTAAATTTAAGACTAAAAAAAGTTTAATACGGCATATGAAGCTGCATATTAAAGAAAAAGTCTAACATACCATACGAATACAAATCCTCTTTCGCTCCTTACAATATACTAAATATACAGTGCTGTGAACAATTATAGACTCAGGTAGAATTTTGTAGACGTCTATAAATTAAACAAAATCTATCTGTTCAATATATTTACAAGAAACATAGAAAAGAACATAATTTGTAGAGGAATCTGTTATAAATTAATAACATCATGAACCATATACGGTGGCGTGGCTGTAGTAGTTATGAAAAAATACAAATTCAAATTAGTTTTAATTTTAAACTTAATTTGGTCTATTTTCCATGACTTTCAATAACAGATAGTCATCGATTGACCAGACTGTTTACTAAATTGACAAATGTTTCTTTAGGGATTTCAGCCCAGGCTATCAGTATTTGACTTTTTAAGCTTTACCACATTTTCAATCGAGGGCTTCTCTAAGTCGTAAACTTTTCTTACTACAATACTCCGTAGGTTTTCTACAGGGTTTAAATCCAGGCTTAAAGCCGGCAAGGAAAAAATTTGCACCCCAAACTCTTTAAACCAGACGCAGCTTTCTAATTGCTCCTGATAGGCAACCGCATTTATTCTTCCTTGAAGAAAGGCAATTTCGGATTTAATATTTCTTGTAAGTGCCGTCCAAATCATCATCGATCCTTCTCCCGAATCGTAACCTGTTGTCATTGTGGTGTTTTTATAACTGAGATTTTTGTTATTTAAGACTGCATGAGTTTGCGTCCCACTTTCTGGCAAGACTAGGATCGCATTTAAGATTAAGACGACTGGCAATTTTGTACGAAGAAGTTCCAGTGTTAGACGATTCGCTTAGAACCGCACGTTTTACAGTTGGTGAAAGCTTCGCAGGACGTCCAGATCTTTTTGCAATACTCTTCCACTTCTAGCATTAGAAAATTCACCGCACTTTGTGAACTGTTAATAGTGTTGGCCATCTCCCTTTGTGTCTTTCCACAACTCCTTAATATCGTATAGCTAATTCAGGCTGTTTTTTAGTCATATTTTGTTGGAAAATAAACTGGTCACCATCACAGAGTTATAAAGGGCAATAGGAAGCCTTTTAATTGCTCTTGATAGGCAACCGCATTCATTCTTCCTTAAACACAGGCAATTTCGGATTTAATATTTCTTGTAAGTGCCGTCCAAATCATCATCGATCCTCCTCCCGAATCCTAACCTGTTGCCGTTGTGGCGTTTTTGTAACAGACTTTTTCATGCATTTTTGTTATTTAATACTGCCTGGGTTCGCGTCCCATTTTTTGGCAAAACTAGGATCGCATTTAAGATTGAGACGATTAGCAATTTCGTAGACGAAAATATACTTCTGATTTGGACTATCGTTAAAATCAAATAACCTTATGTTAAATGGAACATCCTGTATTAATTATCGTATTTAGATTCTAATTTTAACCATTTATAAAATTGTATTAGGGTTTCCTATACATATATCTTATATTTTCTTACTAATTTAACATTTTAAATTTCGAATATTAATACCTTGCCATATATTTTACGAAAGAAGGCTTTGATGGAACTAATTTGCCTTTATTTAGACCTCAGTATCAAAATATGCAATAATATACATGTATTCTATTTAAATTTTCACAACTTCAGTGGGTAACTTTTTTTGGGTCGCCTGTATATTTCAAAACGATTTTGAAACTTGCTCCGAATTAGTCTACATAGCCCAAAATAAAAATACTTTAAAATATTTTCCCGTTTTTCGTATATAAACCGACACGAATGTGGTGCGCAAAGCTGTATATATTTATTTAAAAATATATACTTACTTAGCTTACTGTAGAAGGTAGTGGTTGAAGAAATGGTAAGGTGTGTTAAAACAAGTTTAAAATTTGGGGTAAATTCCGCCTTTCATTTGTATTTACAATTTTATTTCTATTCTTTTGATATGCGTAATATCAGCACTATGTGGTCCAGATTTTATCTATGAAAATGTCATTAGCGATTTTTCAAGTAATTTTGGACATGAATGAACATATGCCTTCGGAGCTTTGGTTTTCAAGATACAGGGAATTGAATATCTTGGAAAAGTAATGTTATAAAGATTGACAGCTAATAATAAAAACAGTGCGTGAGAGGCCAGCATGACCAACTAATGTTTTGCCCATTAAATGTTACAGTGAGCGAAATAAGTCGTACACCAACATAAATCACAAAGTATAAGCGATAATATATTAGTAATGCTTGAAAATTGAACAAAACAATTGTAAGTTGTACAATGAAATGTTGTAAAGTATAGTTACTTTCAAGAAATGTTAGTATTTCTCTTAAAATTAAAACAATATTTATAACAAAATCATATAGGAAGCTCGTCCGGAAACTAGTACCCGTTCGCGCCGTGTGGAGTAGTAGTTGCGCGACGAGCCGCCGAGTGTTTTTCTCGTGACGCAGTGAGCTGTCAGCGTACGAGATTTGGTTGAGTTATCTACAATAATATCGCGTCAGTGTGAGTTCGAAATGTTTAAGACACTCGACAATACCGCCAGTTGTTAAGTGCGGTCTGTAATAAGATTCCTGAACGCCAGAAATGTGAAGCCATGTGACATTCACCGTCAAATTCAAGAAGTGTACGGCAACGATGCGATGGACGCATCATCGGTTCGGCGACGGTGTCGCAATTTCAATGCGGGGAGAGACAACGTTCACGATGAAGAGCGTCCAGGGCGTCCGTCCGTCATTACTGATGCGTTGGTGCGTGTAGTCGACGACTTCATACAGCAAGATCGGTGTGTCACATTTAATGACAATAGTGCACGTTTTCCACAGATTTCGCGCACCATAACGCATGAAATCGTCAAAGATCATCTGCATTACAAAAAAAATTGTGCAAGGTGGGTGCCGCGCATGCTTTCAGAGGAACACAAAAACAAGCGTATGGGTGCGGCCTTGAATGTTTTGGAGCGTTACGCAAATGAAGGTGATGCACTCTTGTCACACATTGTTACGGGCGATGAAACATGGGTTGCTTACTCAACGCCCGAAAGCAAACGCCAGTCCATGGAATGGCATCACTCTCATTCACCGACCAAACCCAAAAAGTTCAAGACAGCAGAGTAGACTCGCAAACTCATGGCAACCGTCTTCTGGGACAGATATGGTCTCTTGCTTTTGGACTTCATTCGAGAGGCCGCCATTAATGCGGAATCATATTGTTCCACGCTACAGAAGTTGCGGCGGGCAATTCAAAATCGGCGGCGAGGCCTGTTGTCGTCGGGCATTGTGTTGCTGCACGACAATGCCCGTCCCCATGTTGCTGCAACAACACGCCAATTGCTCCAGGAGTTTCGCTGGGAAGTCTCCGATCACCCACCCTACAGCCCAGATTTAGCACCGTCGGATTACCACCTTTTTACAAAATTGAAAGATTTTGTAGGCGGAAAACATTTCCGCAGTGATGACGCCCTCAATGCAGCGGTCACTACATTTCTCGCCACACGAGAGACGGTAGAGGATTACCACGTCGGCATAAGAAATCTCATCCCACGATACGACAAGGGTCTTAATTTATGAGGTGATTATGTAGAAAAGTAATGTATAGTACATGTATATGTCTAATAAAAAGTTTGTTCAGATATTTCTATTGGTTGCGATTTAATTGGCAAATGGATACTAGTTTCCGGATGAGCCTCGTATATGTCTACCACTAACAAGATGTACCAGGAAAAAGTACGAACACTTTTTTCCTGCATATTCTGCATATTTTCATAAAACTAAAAAGTACAAAAAATAAACTAATACTTTGTAGGATACCGCTTAGAGTCGATAACGGCTTGTAATCGCCTAGGCATCGAATATACTAAGTTCCTTGCAACAGACATATCAATTATGGACCATTCTGCAACTAAAATACGCTTCAGTTCTTCTCAACTTGTTATTTCGAATACGATGATCCAGCTTATCCCAAATATGTTCTATGGGATTAATGTCTGAGGACTGTGGTGGAGTTTTCAGCGTATGGGGCGTATTATAGAGCAGCCCAAATAGGAAGTGTGCTTAGGGTCGTTATCTTGTTGGAAATAATAACAACCCTCTAGCCCCAAATTCTGAGCACTTACTCCCAAGTTATGTTTTAAAATGTCTAAGTAAACTTCCTTCATCATTATACCTTCAATGATGTGCAAATTTCCGACGCCATGCACCCCCACACCATTACACACCCTCCACCGTGCTTGACGGACTGTCTTAACCCAAATATCCTCAACGTCCTATATGTAGAACAGCTACATTCATGTTCAGGCTTGCAAAAACACGCATGGTCGAAGCTGATTGCTGCATCCCAACGGTTATTACAATTGAGGACGACTAGACGGACGCAATTGAAATAAATCTTAAACTTTTTGTCAAAAAATGTTCTTTTTATATTGTAAATACAAGATTTTCACAAAAATTACGAATAAAATATTTACACAGTTTGCTTGGGCATACATGAGTTAAATTTTTGGGATTTAGAACTTCTCCTCACATTCTCCATACCATCTTTCAACCATCAGATCCCCAGACATTAAACTTATGTAAGTTTAATGTCTGGGTATGGAGAAAGCGAGGAGAAGCTCTCAATCCCAAAAATTTAAGATCGACCGTCAAGCACGGTGGAAGGTGTGTAATGGTGTGGGGACGCATGGCGGCTAATAGCGTCGGAAATTTGCACATCATTAAAGGTATAATGACGAAGGAAGTTTACTTAGACACTTTAAAATATAACTGTGCTCAGAATTTGGAGCTAGAGAGTCGTTATGTCCAACAAGATAACGATCCTAAGCACACTTCCTATTTGGTCAGAGATGGCTACTCTATAATACGCTGAAAACTGCACCACAGTCCTCAGACATTAATCCCATAGAATATATTTCGAATGAGCTGGATCGTCGTATTCGAAATAACAAGTCGAGAAGAACTGAAGCGTATTTTAATTGCAGAATGTTCCAAAATTGATATGTCTGTTGCAAGTAACTTATAGTAGTAGTATATTCGATACCTAGGCGATTACAAGCTGTTATAGACTCTAAAGGGCATTCCACAAAATATTAGTTTATTTTTTAAGTTATGAGAATATGCAGACTGTATGAACACTTTTTTCCCGGTACCTTTTGTTAGCGGTAGACATATACATTTTGTGCGTTATAGGATGGCGGACGCTTCAGATGCGCGATGGAAATATAAGACTTTATTTTATAGTCGTTTTTTATAATGCTAACATAATGTAAAAAATAAGTCGAGCTACGCCACTACAGGTTGCATTGAAACTTGAATTTTCCCGAACGATGTCCGACAGTACCTTCGGACAGCGCCGGAACTCGCCATCCTTCAACGCGACACCTGTACATGTATTTGTTATAAATATTGTTTTGATTTTAAGAGAAATACTAATATTTCTTGAAAGTAACTACACTTTACAACATTTCAGTGTACAACTTACAATTATTTTGTTCAATTTTCAAGCAATACTAATATATTAACGCTTATACTTTGTGATTTATGTTGGTGTACTAAGACTTATTTGGCTCACTGTGTATACTGACTCAAAAATTGGTCTTTCTTTGATGTATAAAACAAGGACGAAATATTAATCTGGAGGAAAATTGAGGGAAGGGGCCACCAAACACCGCTTCCCTTCGTAAAGTTGCAATCATATACGGCATATACTACTTAAAATGTAAGGCTCACTTTCAAATTTAGGGTAAAATTTAGGCAAAATACTTGAAGAATAAATGTGACAAGTTTTGAATTTGTGTCTACTAAATGCAGATTCTATTCTATGGATTCTATTCAGAGTATGTCTGTATTCTGTACCCATGTACTGATTCCGTAGGCTTACCAACCATATCTAAATTTAAGAGCAAATTTAGGGTTTTTAACACGAGATCTTCTCGGTTGGCTATGTCCTTTTTTTATTTAGGTTATGTAGCATAGCTACGAAGGCTTGAAATGGGTTTTAATAACAAATCCAACAAAGTTTGAGGTGGTTTATGGATGCGGATGGCTCAGGGTGATTTGTACTTGATATTTCTATTGTCATTTGCCAGTACCTGGTGCTTTACCTTTTCAAGTACTGTATTTAGTAATTCGAGTACTTTTGTAAATGGAAGTATTTGATACCTCTTATCTTAATACATTCTGGCCCAATGCTTGGTGGTTGGTATTTGAATCACCTTACGAAACTGCTTTGCCCAGTTCTGATTGATTCATGCTTGTTTTATAGCTTTGCTTAAGCTTTCCGTAGTTTTTTGTAACTATTTCTTTTTTAGGGGGAGTCGTTTACATTCCAGACCTCGTTTCATATACGTTTCCATTCCCATTGGCGCAATGAAAAGCAAATGAATCTAATTGAAGAAGAAGAAGAAGAAATTGATATAATTTGGGTTATATTCTATCTCAATAAACAAAATACTGCGAATGCATTCATAAAAATGGCCGCAGGATATAACGAGTTGTATGAACATTACGATAATAATTATGACAAATATAATAGTGACGGAAACATTAAATTAGATGATTTTATAGCTCAAACGGGAGATTTTCTTGATTCAAAAGAAGGAATATCGTTGATAAGTGACCACGATGTAGCGCAAGGTGTCTTATTGAAAAATATTAAAGATGATAATTTGACCGAGCAATTGAGCAAAGATGTTAGTATTGAAAACTGCGAAAAATATAATAGCGATGCAGATATTAAATTAGAAGATTCTATAGTTGAAGCGGGAGATTTTGGTGATTCAAAAGCAGGAATATCTTTGATAAGCGACATTAACATAGCACAAGGCGTCTTATTAGAAAATATTAAAGACAAGCAATTAAACAATGTTGTTGATAGTGCTGAGAATTGGGAAATTGGTTTAGAAAAAATAGAAATCATAAATGTAGAAACATGTGCGAGAAATGAGAGCGTGCCAATGCTACAACAGGATCCGCTATTGGAAGATAACGAAAGCCATGTAAAGTTGGAAGTAAATAGAAGATTAAGTATAAAAGGGAATTCGAAATATATATCTCGAAAAAATCGTAACAGAATAGTATTATGCAAAAAATATAACAGAATATTTGATAATCGTTATAATTATCGCGTTCAAGTTCATAAACATGCCGGAAATACTCCATATAAATGCGACATCTGCCAAAAAGGTTTCGTAACAGCACATCTCCTTAAAAAACATAAAGTATTACATTCCGAGAGCACACCATCTTCATACAAGTTTCGTGGTTACACATGTAACTATTGTGGGCTTACATGTTATCGCATGTCCGATATGACGAAACATGTTAGAACACACACCGGTGAAAAGCCCTTTATTTGCGAATTCTGTAAGAAATCATTTTGTCGGAGGAGTGCACTGAAGCATCATATTAGGATACATACTGGTGATATGCCTTTTACCTGCGAAATTTGCAAAATGTCGTTTCGTTGGAGAGGTGGACTAATGAGACATATTAAAGAGCATACCGGTGAAAGACCTTTCTCTTGCGAATTTTGCGAAAAATCTTTTTCTGAGAAGAGTAGACTGACGACTCATATTAAAACGCACACTGGTGAAAAGCCTTTTACTTGCGAAGTTTGTAAAACGTCGTTTTGTAGGAAAAGTGTATTGATTACTCATATTAGAATACACACTGGTGAAAAGCCATTTACTTGTGAAGTTTGTAGGATGTCGTTTCGTCAGAGTTGTGTACTAAGGAGACATATTAAAACACACACCGGTGAAAAGCCGTTTACTTGCGAAATTTGTAAAGAGTCGTTTAGTGAGAAGAATAGACTAATGAGTCATACCAGAACACACACTGGTGAAAAGCCTTTCACCTGCAAGTTTTGTAAGAAGCCATTTCGTTGGAGGAGTGGTCTGAGGAGTCATATTAGAACGCACACTGGTGAAAAGTCGTTTATTTGTGAAGTTTGTAAACAGGCGTTTGGCCGATCTTCAGGACTGAAAAGCCATATGAGAGTGCATATGGGGGATTGCCCTCATTCTTGTGAGTTGTGTTCGGCTAAATTTAAAAGTACAAAAAGTTTAATACGGCATATAAGGCTGCATATTAAAGAAAAAGATTAACAGGCCATACGAAGGTACATACATATTGTTAAAATACAATATCCGCTTTTACTTATGTTCCTTATATACTTTTTTTTTTTTTTTAATAAACAAGCAAGTTAAAACTTACAGCAGTTTATTTGTATGAAAATATTCGCCTCCTACACTACAATTTTCCTTGGAATTTCCGACGTAATTAATTAACGGAATTAAAATTATGTCACCGGCAAGGAATCGAACCTTACATCTCGCGCTTTCCGCGTAGGCGCGTTAACCACTACGCCGCGGGGACTTATGTGAAGAAGTTCACTATTTAATGCCTAGATGTTATTTATCTGCAAATATTTCGACAGACAATTTTTAGTTTTAAATGTTAAGTACACTAAAATAATCATTATATTGAGCTTCCATCGGTGAATTGTGAAATTCTCCAATTTTCCTTAGAATTTCCGAAGTAATTAACACTAATTAATTACGTCGGAAATTCCAAGGAAAATTGTAGAATAACGATGGATATGTTTATCGTTTCAAAGGCGCTACCGTTTCATAGGAACGTCGCGAATCTAAACCACTATTGTTCGCGTATCGCGCAACAGCCTATCGCTTCAAAGTAACAAGTTATTTCCGTTTCTAAATAAATTAATTAAAGAATAGCACAGCTCCCGAATAGAAGAAACCATTACAACCAAAATAAGGATGATAATAAATACATTGCTATACCATACACTGAACAACTATCTGAAAGTTTACAACATTTATTAACCCTAGGATGCATAACGCGGGCCTCCGAAACCCAGCGTGGTATTCTAAGCTTCTAAACTTCTTTATCTTTAAATTTCTTTCTTCTGGGGCTTGTCTATGCCTCAACTGGATCTTCCTGTTGCTACTTCTAATTGACGTTTGATCTGTATAATTTATAAGAAAAACTATTTTAGATATTTGAATTATACCGCGTATTTACATTTCTCGGGCCTCGTAGGCCCGGTTTATTTTTGATTGATAATCGTTTATATTTACATCCAAAACTGTCTTTGTTTAAATAATTTGTTGCTTCTGGCGTCAATGTACTGCATATTGCAATATTATTTGGAATACAATGTGTTAACAATCGGCTGCAATATGTTATAACATGTGGGAACAGGCCTGCTTCTGCGCTCAACGGAGTTTGCAAGTTTCATCGGCGCATGCAGGTTTTAACACGCAGAAATGCATATCATATAAATATGCGAACGCATGAAAAAGATTTCAGTTGCTAAAATTTGCTTGAGGTGTTTGTTTGTGAATGTTCGTTATGGCGGCTTCAAGTTCAAGAAAATCGATCGGGCAACGTGCAACAGTGAGGTATGGAGATCCCAATTACGAGGAAACTCTAATGCGGGGGGCAGAGGAATATGATGAAGTTTTATCGGAAGAGAGTGAAACGTCTGAAATTGAAGAACCTGGTCAAGATTCATTAGAAGCCAATTCAGACTCTTCAAATTCTGAGTCTGAAGAAGATGTAGCTACAGCGGAGACTGGTAGTGATAATCCCAACTGTTTTGCTTCTCCATCCGGCATCCAATGGAATAAAGTTCCGCCAAGGTCTACGAAAACTGCAAAAGCACTGCGTTTAGCACCAGGTGTCCTATGATACACTTGAAAATGCTTTCAAATGTTTTATTACAAGAACGATCTTAGAAGAAGTCGTCAAGTGTACAAACCTTGAAGCTCGAAGAGTAACTACAGTAAAAGACAAAGAATGGGTAGATATTGATGTGATGGAGCTGAATGCATTCCTAGGTTTGCTGATACAAGCTGGTGTGGAAAGAAACTGGGACGTACCGATAAGAGAACTGTTTTCTTCTGACAAATGTAATCCTATTTATCAAGCTACTATGGGAATTAATCGGTTTGAAGATATATATAAGAACTCGTGATTTTCGCCTAGAGACCTATAGATTAGCTCCGATATCGTACATATGGAACTTATTTTTACAACAATGCAGGTCATCTTTGGTGCCAAACGAAAGTGTTACCATTGACGAGCAGTTATTCTCGTATAGAGGGAGATGTTAATTTATTCAGTATATGCCAAATAAACCGTCAAAATACGGTATCAAGATTTTCTCGATGTGTGAGTCAGAATCAGGATTTGCAATTTGATGGAATGGTATATATCGGACGACGACCTAATCAACCTAACCATACAAATCTTGCTTCTGAAGTAGTGCAAACTTTAGTACGCAGCATCCACTTTTTTGGACTAAATGTTACAATGGATAACTTCTTTACAAGCACTCCATTGGCTAAATGTTTATTAAAGAAGAACCTAACAGTGGTTGGAACACTAAGAAAAAATAAGAGCGAAATACCAAATGAAATAAGAGATGCAAAGAACAAACCGGTCTACTCTTCTACATTTGGCTTTTATAATAATAATAATAATAGTTTATTATCCAACAGCAGCGGATGTTGCTAATTACAGGATAATCTACAATTTATTGAAAGTACAATTGTTACTTAAACCTACCGAGTATACATATGCATATATATATAAAGATAAACAATAATTATTAATTATACAATATTAAAAAAAAAAAATGAAAGAGAAAAAGGCATATCCCTATGAATAAATGTATACGTAAAAAGAAAAGAAAAGGAAAAAAAAGATATATAGACAAAAGGAAAAAGAATTGTCTTAGGTCGCTGAAAATGTCTCCAGCAAGAGCGCCCTTAATGAACTTAAAGAAATAGTAAACATATCGATATCCTGACAATACTTATTTACGCTGGCACAGATCGACAGTAACGGAGAATGAAAATGATGGACAGTAGAAGCGAGAGGAAGATAAAAAAAGTGATAAAATGACTATGGTTGGCTACATTCCTAAGAAAAGCAAGTCAATCATTTTGCTCGGCACCATGCACCATATCTCTAAGTGAAAATGTTAAGCAGAAAGCGGAATTAATATTTTATTATAACAAGACCAAAAGGGGAGTAGACGTAATGGATCAAAGACAGTACAACTATACATGTAAAAGGCAAACGAAGCGTTGGCCTATGGCGCTTTTTTCTAATATGATCGATATTGCAGCACTAAATGCATTTATTATATTTTCCACGTTGAAACCTGATTATCATAGGAATGTAACACACGCTAGACGACTATTTTTGAAGGAATTAGCCGAGCAAATTGGTAATACTGCATATGATAAGGAGGTCAAAAAATCCGAAAATACCAAGAAATTCAATAAATTGTATGAACAAATTTATTAACATTGAAAAAACTGCGACTGATGCCGTTACAAATAAAAGGAAGAGATGCATGATGTGTCCCTCTAGTTTAGACAGAAAAAACAAACTAGTTTGTGAAAAGTGTCGCAATAAAGTGTGCAACGAACATAGTGTAAGAATTTGTAAAAATTGCTACTATTGAACATGTATTTACATTTATAAGAGCTGTAATTTTTAGTTAGAGGTTTTGTTTAATTGTTTAAGATTTTTACACTCACAAATAAATGATTTAAATATATTTCATGTTCTTATATATTTTTAATAGAGTAGAAAAACAACCGGCCTGAGAGACCCGAGAAATGTTAAGCTGTATATCCGAACACCCCTAGGGTTAAAACAGCATAAAATAACAGCTGCCCCCAAGTTATTAGAGTAAATCATCTTTGTACAAATCAAAAACCCATAGATCTTAATACACAAACACATATTGTACATAACATTGAGTGTTGTAATTGCCATAGAGTTTATATCAGGGAATAAAAACACAAGCACACAAAGTCATAATTCTATAGCTCTAGCGAAGCACTAAAATAAAATATCAATAAGGGAATATGGTTACGTCCTTTCCGCCTATTTAATATACCGTACGAGCGAGCGTACTATGATCACACGATTTTACACGAACTCGGCGCATCTAAACGCGTGCTGTGTTGAATGTCACTGCGACTTGACAAATTTGCGTAAACGCAAATTCATCTGTGCACCTTGCTCACGTTATAAACGGCGTATTCGTTCATGTACGTGAACGAATACGCCACGACTTCGATCTTGCATTTCCGAAAACACCTTGCTCACATTATAAACGGCGTATTCGTTCACGTACACGTGTAAGACACGACTTAGCGCTCGCATTTACGAAAAATGCCGATTATGCTCGCTGATCACATTACGCTCGCTCTTACGGTATACCTTTTAAATAGCTAAAAGAAAAAAATTACGTATTGAAACGTTACATTTAGAGATTTTTGTTTTTATAAATACTTTAATTAATTCTTTCGGTTGTTAGATGCGGGACTGTCCTCTACACACTCCTTCGGCAGTTTAAATAAAAATAAGTAGCTAATAACCTCAAAGTTTGACGTTACGCGGACTCTCTATGGTAACGCGTCACGTACTCAAGACTCCGTATCCTTTTAAATAGCCAAAACTCGAAGTTATCTTTTGAAGTACAATTTAAAAAATAAAACACTTGGATTTGTCTGGATTTTATGTCTACATAAGTGAATTGTAAACTCTGCTAAATTTCTCACTAGTGTAAAAATTCAATCACACCACCAGAATCTATTTTCACTGGATAAGTTGTTTTCCCGTATGTTCCCGCATGTGGATTGTTAATTGGGAAGAATGTGTAAATTAGTGAATATGTGAACTTTTTATCACATAACTTACAGGAACACTTCTCTCAAGTATGTTTTCTCATATGTACATATAAAGAGGAAGACTGTGTAAACTTTTTATCACATAATTTACAAGAAAGCTTCTCTCCAGTATGTTTCTTCATATGTGCATTTAAAGAGGAATGATATGTAAACTTTTTATCACATACCTCACAGGAAAACTTCTCTCCAGTATGTGTTTTCATATGTACAATTAACAAAGAACAATATGTAAACTTTTTATCACATAGTTTACAGGAAAACTTTTCTCCAGTATGTTTTCTCATATGTACACTTAAAGAGGACGACCGTGTGAACTTTTTCTCACATAATTTGCATGAAAACATCTCTCCAGTATGTCTTGTCATATGTGCATTAAAACTGGAACGATATGAAAACTGTTCATCACATACCTTACAGGAAAACTCTCCCGTATGTTTTTTCATATGTACCCTTAAAGAAGAAGGCTGTGTAAACTTTTTATCACATACCTTACAGGCAAATTTTTCTCCCGTATGTTTTTTTATATGAACACTTAAGGAGTGAGACCAAGTAAACTGTTTATCGCATAATTTACAGGAAAACTTCTCTCCGGTATGTTTCTTCATATGTGCAATTAAAAAGGAACGATATGTGAACTTTTTATCGCATAATTTACAGGATAACATCTTCCCAGTATGTCTTTTCATATGTGTACTTAAAGAGGAAGCCTTTGTGAACTTATTATCACATAATTTACAGGAAATCTTCTGTCTAGCATGTGTTTTCATGTGCCACTTAAGAAGAGAAGATTTTGTATATGATTTGCTACAGGTCCGACATCGCCAAGGTTTATTGCCAATATGAGCTTTTAAGTGGGAATTCAGCAGATATTTTCTAGTAAACTGTTTATCGCAATAACTACATGCAAACATTCTTTCTTCTGTATGTGAACGGATATGCACTTGCAAGTCGACTTTATTAATATACCTATTCTCGCAAAAATTACAAGCATGCAGCTTTTCCTCAGTATGAATTAGCATATGCGCAGCTAGCTTAGTTGTCTTCCTAAACTGTTTAAGGCATACCGAACATTGAAAAGGATTCTTGCTTATATGTCTTTCAATATGTTCACATAATTCTTTTCCGCAATCCTTGCAGTCATCTTTACGAGAGTTATCTGATATCTGCATAGCTTCTATTTGTGCTGCAGCCGAGGTAACTGGGGCACGCTGAGGTAAAGGCTGGATTTGTGATTCCTCTGCTTTTAGATTTAAAATAATATTCTCTGTTTTATTACATTCAGCTAGGTCAGTTATTGTCGTAGGATCTGGAGTTACACTTCTAGAACTTCCTATTTCACTTGCTCCCCTTTGTAATTTAAGTGTGTGATCTGATTGTAAGCAAACTGTTTGGAAATCGTATGCAATTCTTAGTTTTTCTATACATAATCCACAAATAGAAGAAGGCACACCCTTGTTTGCCCATTTCTAGAAATTTAAAAACGATTTCTCGGTTTATATTCAGGTGAAAAACTTACCACTCCCGATACACAGGCTGCCAGTTTCTCATTGAATTTTATGGAATCGCTATCCGAGGAATTTGTTGGTGTCAAAGAACACTCATGTTGTAAACATGTTCTACAGCAGTCAGCTAAATCAAATACAGCATCGGTTGAAAGGTCATTTAGATCGATATCTTCCTCAAATACAATTTCAATCGACATATTGATAACTATTGGGTTGCAGTTTTGATAGAAGGTTGATAAACTGGTAATTTAAGGACTTTTATTGTTTAGAACGGTACTTTTTCAAGATTGTCTTCGAAAGGATTCTGAGGTTTCTCAACAAATTTTGAATGGTTAATGACACTTAAAGCATCTTTTGGCGAGTGACCGCTTGTTCAACGGTAACCGCTGGTATCGATACCGTACCGTTTTGGCGATAGGAATGTGATCAGGTTACAACTATGACTTCATTGTTGGTGACTGTTGAACAAATTCTGTAACTAGGTCGAGGAGGTGGGTAACAAGCGGTTACCATTTTATTAAGGTTACGTTTGTGCTGTACTCGAAAATAAAAACATAGAGATGGATATAACTTTAAAGTATTGAGGCATGGATATCGGTTTAAATATCGATTTGGACATTGGGAATCTACTTTCACATGTTAAGGACTTTTTTTGAATATTTGACATATTGATTTACATATAATACATAATATTAAAAGAATTTTTATTCAAAATCGTGAGCTAGCTGATTAATAGCTGTATTAAGCGGTAGGTAAAAATATGTTACATTATAGTTGTGCACATTCACGCAGGTCAAACGGATGTCCTACAGCAAAACTGTGAGAATGTTTGAAAAAATATATTAATACCTGTTATTGCAAAATTAAATAAAGTATTAGTTAATCTTAAAAATCCATTAGAACACACATTATTTATTAAATTAAACGTAGGTACATTTTGGAAATAGTTATTTTGGCGTATATAAAAGTTAGGTTACAAAAACCACAACAAACACAACTGAACACAACGGTAACCAAACTGTTATTTTCCCGAACTTATCTAAAACGTACCACGTGACCTGTTACCGCTGACGTCAGTACGGTAACGGCTCTTGGTTCAACGGTTATTCGCCAAAAAATGCTTTTAGTGGTAGGGATCATTTGTTATTTTAGTAACAGTATTTTGGAGGGGTATTTTACTGTCGCGACGTAAGTAATTACTGTTAATTACGTCGGAAATTCCAAGGAACATTGTAGAATGACGATGGAAATGTTTATCGTTTCTGAGACGCTACCGTTTCACAGGAATGTCGCGAAACTAGACCGCTACCGTTCCCGTATCGCGCGAGAACCCATTGTTCCAAAGTAACACGTTATTTCGTATTGCGGAGCGTGACACGTCGCATCCAGCCGCGTTAAGAAAACACCGTTTCTAAAATACAGACTCATCATCCCTAATGTTTACGGAGCTCTTTATAAACTGATGCTTTAATCAATTTCTGTTCATTTTCTAAGAAAAAGCAAACGTCCAATTCGTCAACAATCATTCGGGGCACCTACAACCCAATAGTTATCAATATGTCGATTGAAATTGTATTTGAGGAAGAAAACGACCTAAATGACCCTTCAATCGGTACCATATTTGATTTGGATGACTGCTGTAGAACATGTTTACGACATGAGTGTTCCATGACCCCAATAAATTCCTCCGATAGTGACTCCATAAAATTCTGTGACAAACTAACAGCCTGTGTATCAGGAGTGGTAAGTTTTTCGCTTGAATATAGACAGAGAAATCATTCTTAACTTTTTAGAAATGGGCAAAGGATCACGTCCCTTCTTTATTTGTGGAATATGTATAGAAAAACTAAGAATTGCCTACGATTTCCAAACAGTTTGTTTACAATCAGATCAAAAACTTCAATTACAAGGGGAAGCAAGTGAAGTACAGAATTCTGGAAGTATAACTCCGGATCCTACAACAACAACTGACCTAGCTGAATGTGATGAAACAATGGAGAATGTTATTTTAAGTGTAAAAGTAGAGGAAACACAAATCCAGTCTTCAGCTCACTGTGCCCCAGTTATCCCTGCAGCACAGTTAGAAGCTATCCAGACATCAGAGAACCCTTGTGAAGATGGTTGCCAGGTTTACGGAAAAGAAAGTGCATTTGCATGTAGTTATTGCGATAAGAAGTTTACTAGAAAATTTCTGTTGAATTCCCACTTAAAAACTCATTCCGGCAATAAACTTTGGCGATGTCGGATCTGTAAGAAATCATACGCACAATCTTCCCATCTTACACGGCACATGAAGACACATAATAGAAAGAAGTTTTCCTGTAAATTATGTGATAAAAAGTTTATTTGGTCTTCTTCTTTGAGACTACATATGAAAAAACATACTGGGGAGAAGTTTTCTTGTAAATTGTGTGATAAAAAGTTCACACTGCCTTCTTCTTTAAGAACACATATGAGAAAACATACTGGAGAGAAGTCTTCCTGTAAAATATGTGATAAAGAATTTACTTTGACTGACTCTTTAAGAGTACATATGAAAAAACATGCTGGAGGGATGTTTTCTTGTAAATTGTGTGATAAAAAGTTTGCTTGGTCTGCCTCTTTAAGAGTACATATGAAGAAACATACTGGCGAGAAGTTTTCCTGTAAATTATGCGAGGAAAAGTTTACTCATCCGTATTCTTTAAGTATACATATGAGAAAACATACTGGGGAGAAGTCTTCCTGTAAATTATGTGGTAAAAAGTTTATTTGGTCTTCCTCTTTAAGACAACATATGAAAACACATGCTGGAAAGAACTTTTCCTGTAAATTATGTGATAAAAAGTTCACGCTGTCTTCTTCTTTAAGAATGCATATGAGAAAACATACTGGAGAGAAGTTTTCCTGTAAATTATGTGATGAAAAGTTTACTTGGTCTGCCTCTTTAGGAGTACATATGAAAAAACATACTGGAAAGAAGTTTTCCTGTGAATTATGTGAGAAAAAGTTCACACATCCGAACTCTTTAAATGTACATATGAAAAAACATACTGGAGTGAAGGTCTCCTGTAAATTATGTGATAAAGAGTTTTCTTTGCCTGTCTCTTTAAGTGCACATATGAAAAAACATACTGGAGAGAAGTTTTCTTGTAAATTATGCGATAAAAAGTTCGCATACACTTCCTCTTTAAGACTACATATGAAAACACATACTGGAGAGAAGTTCTCCTGTAAATTATGTGATAAAAAGTACACACAGCATTCCGGTTTAAATGCACATATGAAAACACATACTGGAGAGAAGTTTCCCTGTAAATTATGCGATAAAACGTTCGCACACGCTTCCTCTTTAGCACTACATATGAAAACACATACTGGAGACAAGTTCTCCTGTAAATTATGCGATAAAAAGTTCGCACAGTATTCCAGTTTAAGTGTACATATGAAAAAACATACTGGAGAGAAGTTTTCCTGTAAATTATGCGATAAGAAGTTCACACAGTCTTACTCTTTACTACTACATATGAAAAGACATACTGGAGAGAAGGTCTCCTGTAAATTATGTGATAAAAAGTTCACACAGTCTTCCGGTTTAAATGTACATATGAAAAAACATACTGGAGAGAAGTTTTCCTGTAACTTATGTGATAAAAAGTTCACAGTGCCTTGCTCTTTGAGTATGCATATGAAAAAACATACTGGAGAGAAGTTTTCCTGTAAATTATGTGATAAAAAGTTTGCATATCGTACCGGTTTAGATACACATATGAAAAAACATACCGGAGGGAAAGTTTCTTGCAAATTATGCGATAAAAAGTTTACATACGGCACCGGTTTGAATGCACATATGAAAAAACATACTGACGATAAACTCTGATGATATCAAACCTGTAGCAAACCATTTACACAATCATTTAACCTTTATGTGCAATATACTGTTGTGAAATGAACTAGTTCAACATGAAATAGACACTTTACCAGCAAATATCTGTTGAACAGGGGTGTTTAGTGATGACGTCAATATCGTATACAATATGGCCGCGGGTTCCAAACAAAGTTCTTAGCAACCGTTATTAGCGACACTTGCATGTGTTTATACTGAAAACGTGTATAGCTTCAAAATATTGAAGGTATTTTAAATTTCTTTCGCTATATGTAAAAAATTATGGCACAAAAACACACATTAAAGTTTACGTCTATTATAAATTACCTTGTGGACGAAAAAAAAAGAAAATAATAGAGCGCGGAGAAAATGCATTAGAAAGAGGAGATGTATTGATGGTGTATAATGACGAAACGAAAATGATTACATAGAAAATGCAGTATATTGGAAAGTTACACTCATGTAATGCACCATAAATACTGAAAATTGGTAACTATTGTTTCATGGAGTTGAAAGTAGTAAGCAAGCCATTTTCAATTTGTAGATGTACCTTTGTTGAAAATAGTATTTAGCAACAAATACTTTATTGAACATAGTGGTATTTAGTATCTTAAGTTGGTAACATAAAATAAATAAAAGTTGGTATAATCGAATACAGCAGACGCTCGATAACGTAAACACGGGATAATGAAAACATTGCGCTAATGTAAACACAAACTTCGTCCTATAGGATCAAACGGAACGCGCGATAACGTAAACAATGTGTACGCTCGATGACGTAAACAACTCTTGGCGACGGCGAAGCCCGATTTATGTCGGGGAGTTGCCGATTTATGTAGGGGATTCACCTCTGCGATAAAGTACGACAAACTCGGTCAGTCCTATGAGGGTTTAGGATATGTTTATACGTACGTATTTCATTTTTGAACTTAAGCGAATACATTGCACGCATTGATACATTTTGACGACTATGGCATCCACATCCTATAAAAGAAAGTGTTTAAAATTGAGTGAGAAAGTAAAAATCATAGACGAAGTTGCACTAGGTGCGCGAGTGACACAGTTAGCAAAAAAATATGGAGTATCGAAAGCAACAATCTGTAAAATGAAGCGTATGAAAACACAAATTTTACAAAGAACGTGCAATACATTTGGAGATCCGGGAAATAGAAAAACATTAAAAAATGCGAAGGCGCCTAAAATGGAAAATTCCCTGTATGAGTGGTTTTTAAAACAACGGGAAAATCATGTCCCAATTAGTGGCGAAATACTTAAAGAGAGGGCTAGACTGTTAAATGAAAAACTGAAAGAAACTGAAAATTTCGTAGCTAGTGATGGCTGGCTACAACGATTCAAAACAAGATATGGAATTCGACTGCTGTCTATATCTGGTGAGAAATTATCAGCACAACCACAATTAGTACAACCATTCAAAGAAAAATTGATGAAAACAATTAAAGAGCTAGATTTAAGAATGGAACAAATTTACAACGCAGATGAAAGTGGTCTTTATTGGAAAATGTTACCAGAGAAAACCTATACTGCATCATTTGAAAAATCTGCTCCGGGCAGAAAGCCGGAGAAACAACGAATAACGTTTCTAGCCTGCACTAATGCTAATGGTTCACACAAAATAAAGCCATTGGTAATTGGAAAAGCAAAAAATCCGCGCTCATTTAAAAATGTTAATATTCCTGTTGATTATGACCAACCGCTTGGATGACTAGCAGTATATTCCCGAAATGGTTCCACAAGCGCTTTGTCCCTCAGGTATGACAATCAATTATCACAAATGCTCTATTCATAATTTGAAGATGTGTTTTCAATTTGTAGGTAAAAAGTTTCCTAAAACAACAGAAGCTATATACAATAAAGGCGTTGTTACTATTGGATAATGCACCAAGTCATCCTCCAGAGCAACAACTGAGGAGCGGGGATGGGTCAATTTTTGTCATGTACATGCCGCCCAACGTAACATCATTAATTCAACCCATGATCAGAATATAATAAGACTCACCAAACTATACTATCGAAAGTTTCTACTTTCGTCTGTCTTATCAAAGAATCCTGAAAACATATCTGAGGCTTTAAAAAAAGTAACATTACGAGAAGCTGTTTTAGATTTACACAAGTCAGAAGTGTAGCGACTGACGCGCAAGCTATACAAGTTTTTAACCAAGCTTTAGATTGGGCTGAAAGAAAAGAAGTATCATACAGGGATATTTTAGTTCTTCGTAAATTACGGGCGCAGGCATTGGAAGACAATGCTTAGCGCAAATTTACGCAGACTAATTGTTAATTATTTTTCTTCTAATTAAAAAATACTTATCGCTGTTAGAATATTTGTTTATTTTGTTATAAATATGTATGTGTTAAACGTTTCTTTTAATAAATCATTTATTATTTAAATTACGTTCGCTAATGTAAACATTTCGATAATGTGAACCACACTTTTTGAATTAGTTCACATTATCGAGCGTCTGCTGTATATAGTAAGGAGTAGTTGTTAAGTAATCAATGTTGTTGCATGTGTTTGTGAATTTAATGTAACATAAGTTAAGAAAGAATCTGCGTTTTTCTTCTCGATATACCACAAATAACGGACAGACAGATATTTCTACAATCTTCATTCTGAAGGCTGCATTAATTTGACAACATGTACATGCCCACGTGGTGAAGCGACATGCCATCATGCCGCTGCCTTAGCAATATTTGCACATTACAATGTGTCCGTAACAGACAAGGCATGCAGTTGATCAGTACCCAAAAAGAAAAGATGTGTGGATAATATCAAAACAATAGACGAAATGTTCCCCATAATAAAACTGTTATACATTTAGATAATTAGACATATTGAGCGTTAGGACTTTAATATTTAGACACACGAAAATGGGGAATCCCCAGATATGGTTGCATAAAGTATTGTAGATTAATAGTTTATACTAATATACAGTAAATAAGTTGCTGGTTTTATATTTTAAATAATAGTGACCCCCCCACACGAAACAAAAACCATTTGTGGCATCCTAGGATAAAGTTTCAAAAGAAGAAATTGAAAAGCTTGGGAAGAAATTAGACAACTTTGCATGGGTTGTAGGATTCACATGGCTTCTATCACCTGAAATAGATGATGATGTAGCCAATCCTATTCCTCTTATTGCAGACATTATATATAGCAAACCTTTTAAGAATGCTATAGACAAAAGAGACTATTTGAGTAATATGTTGAAAATTCCAGCTGATATAATAAGATCAGTTAGTGAATCAACTGTGGGGCAGATAAATAATCCGAAGTGGTTAATGTACAGAAGATTTCGATTAACTGCAAACACATTTGGAATGGTCTTAGCAGATTGCAATAGACAAAGGTTCCTTCCATCATTATACAGTGAACGTGGGGCTCGTATACTACAATACATAATAAATTTTCTGATGAACTTATAATTTTTTCTTAAGAAATCTTTGACGTGGCAAACAGTATTCTTATTCTTATTCATAATAAATAAATATAGAGAATGTTCTATATTTTCAACAAAATTAAATGTTAGTCATTCTTAGAAAATCTCTGCAGGCATTGGTATCTTCTTGCTTTAATTTATTGTTTAGCAGAGGGGGAGGGAGTAGGCAAGATGAAGGCATTGTTGTAAGGTGGAATTGTAGTGTTGTGTTTTGTTAATAAAAGTTAGAAGAAGGGCGCATTTTAATTTTGAAAATAAAGATATTACAATTTATATACTTATTATTAATGCTGGCCACGAGCGGTACCGCGCAGTAGCGTAGAGTCGACCAGGCCTCGCGTTCCACTAGAGTTATTCTGCTAATAGAGATGTTTGCTGCCCCAAATAATTTTGCTCATCTTTTAAATAAAAATTAAATAACACGTGCTCAAACGCTTACCATTTTAAGAGTCCTCCGTGAAATCACAAAGTGAATAATGTCTGTTAAATATCTGCAACATTAGATATGTTTCAACTGTTGTTTCGGCAAAACTAGTACGGCATGAGGAAAAAATGCGTTTATATGCAGAGAACGAACGTTCTACATCTAGTGACGTAATATTTGCGTAAGTAAAATAATCTTTCAAATAACTTAACGATTCTGTTGACGCACCTTCACAAATGTGTCTTAATGTGCCAAAATCAGAATTTTTCTCAAAAACACTTTCAAATTTTTCTAGAACAGAAACATTTTTTGCGTCTTCAATCGCACATAGCTGTGCGTGAACATGTTGCACTATTTGTAGAGATTCTTCTAACGGCACCGCAGGATTTTGTAATTTTTCTATTGCATCTGCTAGCCCGAAGTAATTGTCGTGAATGATTTTTAAATCCATTTTAACCTGACTATCTTGAAATTTCGACTGGCTTCTCTGGATAGCGGCAGCTTCCTTTGTATCGAATTGTAAAACCACGTTCTTAATATTGTCAAAATATTTATGATAATAAAACGCGGCCTGTAACCATGTTCCCCAACGAGTTAGAATAGGTTCTGGTGGCTCTGGTATACGGGGGCACAGTCTATGAAATTCGCGAATACGTTTCGGTGATTTGACAAATACTGCTTTGGTATGCGCTATTAAAGCGTCTACCTCAGGATAACATTTTCTGATACTATCCGCCACAAGATTGAGAGCATGAATTTTTACACGTAATGTGTAACAAATTAGCACAATGCTTTTTAAGAGACCGGCCTACAGAAAGCATGTTTGCAGCACCATCACTCACTAACATCAAGAGTTGGTTTGTTGAAAGTTTAAACTTGTCCAATGTATTTAACACTAACTTTGAAATTACTTCGGCAGTACACTGTTGTATTCGTTTGGAGACTAATAGAATTGAAGGTGCCGATTGACGAGGTTCCAATTTGCGTGCCATTACATTAAGAACAGAATGTTTCTTCCGATCTGTTGTTTCGTCGACGCATAACCATAATTTTTGATCTTTCAACTCCGATTTTATTTTTTGTTCAATATGTTCGCGGGCAGATGGCACAATTCTTCGTAACGATGTTCGACTTGGTAATTTGCATTCCGAATAGTTATTCCAAAAGCAGATAAATGGTTCCTTGTCTAGTAAATTAAACGGTATATTACATGCAATAAACGTAACGCATAAATTAAATATAAATTTTTCATTGTCTCGTGCGCAATTTTTTTTTGAGACATGCTTTTCACTATTTACGTGTCGTAGACAATGTTGTCTGGACCAACACATTAACGGCATTTTACAGATTACACATTTAATTTTAGCGCCTTCATATATTAAGTCTGGAATTTCTGCAATAAATTTTCGAAGTTTGTCCGACCGCGGTCGTTTCGCTGACGAAATCATAATTTTTCTAGGACAGATAAACAATTGCGCAAATGACCGGCAGCGAAAATGTCCGTACTGCTCCGCAGACGAAGTAATACTACCGTTCCTCTCGGTCCGAACTGATTCTACGCCGATGCGCGGTACCGCTCGTGGCCAGCGTTACTTATTATTGTATGTTATAATATTATGTATTATTTTATTAATTACTCATCTGTGTTGTATATTATGTCTACCATGTAACTAGCTCTTAAATGGACTATTGTTTAACTAAGTTTATTTCCTAAGGAATCTCAAACTATTTTCTGACTGATTTCACGACAATTGATTGGCTCTGACTAGTTCGTGATTTCTGCAGAAACAAAGGTATTATTATGCACCCAGTAATACAATAGCATAAGATCGTTGGTTACACATCAGAAAAAATCTGGGGATTTTTACCACCTCTATCTAGGGATGGAGTAAAATTTCACCTGGCAACACTGGTTCAGAATCTTTTCGAGGAGTACCTTGTAAATTGACTCTTTTCTAAAAAAACAAAAGTCCCTAAATTACCAATTTGTCGACCGTTCGGAACTACAATCCAATAGGTATTACCAGTTTATCAACCTTCTTTAAAAACTGCAACCCATTAGTTATCAATATGTCGATTGAAATTGTATTTGAGGAAGATAGCGATCTAAATGACCCTTCAACCGATACTGTATTTGATTTAGCTGAGTGCTGTAGAACATGTTTACGACCTGAGTGTTCCTTGACACCAACGAATTCCTCGGATAGCGACTCCATAAAATTCAACGACAAACTGGCGGCCTGTGTATCAGGAGTGGTAAGTTTTTCGCGTGAATATAGACCGAGAAATCATTCTTAAATTTCTAGAAATGGGCAAACGAGGGTGTGCCTTCTTGTATTTGTGGACCATGTATAGAAAAACTAAGAATTGCCTACGATTTCCAAACAGTTTGCTTACAATCAGATCACACACTTAAATTACAAAGGGAAGCAAGTGAAGTACGAAGTCCTAGAAGTGTAACCCTGGATCCTACGACAATAACTGACCTAACTGAATGTGCTAAAACAATCGAGAATGTTACTTTAAATGTAAAAGCAGAGGAAACACAAATCCAGCATCAAACACGTGAATTACAAAGGGACGCAAATGAAGTACGAAGTTCTAGAAGTGTCACTCCGGATCCCACGATGACAACTAACCTAGTTGAATGTGATGAAATAATAGAGAATGTTATTTTTAGTGTAAAAGCAGAGGAAACGCAAATCCAGCCTTTACCTCGGCGTGCTCCAGTTACCTCAGCTGCTGCACAATTAGAAGCTATGCAGATATCAGATAACCTTCGTAAAGATGGCTGCAAGGATTGCGGAAAAGAATTATGTGAATATATTGAAAGACATATAGGCGAGAATCATTTTCAATGTTCGGTATGCCTTAAACAGTTTACGATGACAGCCGAGCTAACTGCACACATGCCAATTCATAATGAGGAAAAGCTGCATGCTTGTAATTTCTGCGAGAATAGGTATATTAGTAAAGTCGACTTGCAAGTGCATATGCGTTCACATACAGAAGAAACAGCATTTGCATGTAGTTATTGCGATAAGAAGTTTACTACAGAATATCTGTTGAACTCCCACTTAAAAACTCATACTCGCAATAAACCTTGGCAATGTCCGATCTGTAACAAATCATATAGAAAATCTCCTTACCTTAAGCGGCACATAAAGATACATACTAGACAGAAGATTTCCTGCAAATTACGTGATAAAAAGTTCGCACAGGCTTCCCCTTTAAGTGCACCTATGAAAAAACATGCTGGAGAGAAGTTTTCCTGTAAAGTATGTGCTAAAAAGTTTACACGTCGTTCCTTTGTAATTGTACATATGAAAAAACATACTGGAGAGAAGCTTTCCTGTAAATTATGTGATAAACAGTTTACTTGGTCTCAGTCTTTAAGAGTACATATGAAGAAACATACTGAAGAGAAGATTTCTTGTAAATTATGCGATAAACAGTTCACACAGACTTCCTCTTTAATTGCACATATGAGAAAACATACTGGAGAGAAGCTTTCCTGTAAATTGTGTGATAAACAGTTTACTTGGGCTCGCACATTACGTACACATATGAAAAAACATACTGGAGAGAAATTTTCCTGTAAATGATGTGATAAACAGTTTACTTTGTCTCAGTCTTTAAGTGTACATATGAGAAAACATACCGGAGAGAAGATTTCATGTTAATTATGCGATAAAGAGTTTACAGGGTATTCCTCTTTAAATGGACATATGAAAAAACATAGAGGAGAGAAGCTTTCTTGTAAATTATGTGATAAAAAGTTCACACAGTCTGCCTCTTTATGTCTACATATGAGAACACATACTGGAGAGATGTTTTCCTGTAAATTATGTGACAAAACGTTCTTACGGTCGTCCTCTTTAAGTGTACATATGAGGAAACATACTTGAGAGAAGTTTTCCTGTAAGTTATGTGGACAGAAATTAACACATTCTTCTCATGTAACAATCTATATGCGGGAAGATACGGGAAAACAACTTATCCCGATGAAAATAGATTCAGTTGCTGGTGGTGTGATCGAATTTTTACAAGAGCAAGTAACTTAAAGATTCATATGAGGACGCACACTGGAGAGAAATCTTTTAGCAAAGCTTGCAGTTAATTTATGTCGACATAAAATCCGGACAAATCCAAGTGTTTTAGTGTTTAAATTGTTCTTCAAGTAGAAAGTAACTTGATGTTTTGGTTGTTCAAAAGAACGGGGAGTTTTGAGTACGTGACGCGTTACCATAATGAGCTGTCCTCTTTCAATTGCTTAAGTTGCTTTCCATTTGATCCCAAGTAATACTGTATTGAATCGTTTTGTACGGTACAAATTTCAAATATGTGGGCTCTGTTGAAAGAGAACGGATAGTTCCGAACCGTACTTTTTTGAAATCCCCTTTCCCTTCGTGTCCTTAGTTAATATCTAGTACGTTCCGTTGACGCATGCGCAAAACATATGATTATTATTTTATTACACTCAATAGCCGAGTTTGGGTATTCCTTTCGGAGCAGATCAAGAGTACAGAGCACGTGGGGGGGATGAGGAGTAGAACACGTGGAGGGGATGAGGAGTAGAGCACGTGGAGGGGATGAGGAGTCGAGCACGTGGAGGGGATGAGGAGTAGAGCACGTGGAGGGGACGAGGAGTAGAGCACGTGGAGGGGATGAGGAGTAGAGCACGTGGAGGGGATGAGGAGTAGAGCACGTGGAGGGGATGAGGAGTAGAGCACGTGGAGGGGATGAGGAGTAGAGCACGTGGAGGGATGAGAGTGAGCACGTGGAGGATGAGGAGTAGAGCACGTGGAGGGATGGGGTAACGTGGAGGGATGAGGGTAGAGCGTGGAGGAGGTAGAGCACGTGGAGGGGATGAGGTAGAGCTCGTGGAGGGGATGAGGAGTAGAGCACGTGGAGGGGATGAGGAGTAGAGCACGTGGAGGGGATGAGGAGTAGAGCAAGAGTGGATCATTCAACCCGTACTCTTAAACGAATGAATGGAGTAACTCTACGACATTCCCGAACGCGAAAGAGCGCGAGTAGGGTATTTGGAGTAAATAGAGTTACTCCGAACGAATACCCGAACTCGCCTAATGACATTAAGTTTTAGGTCATTCATGCATTTATATCATTCGAAATATTATTTGCATTGCATGCTGGCCTTATATATGGTGAACTTTTTTTTGTTCACGTTTCTCAATATAGAAAGTTAGGTTAGAATTTTATTCATTTTTAAAATTTTATTTATTTTATAAATAATGTTCCTTTTAGCTCAATGTAAGTACCGTTCACTACATTACTCTGAGTAATGTTACGGTTATGGATACAGTACAACTGTACAATTAATAAAATAAACGGTAAGCACCAACCTAACACTGTCGGTGAGCTAGGAATCTTACCATTAGATTTGCGCGGTTAATTTAATTTAAAATTGTCCACCTCACTTTTATTCGATCGTTCAACTAAAACTTTCGTGTGCAAAGGAAATCTGTATAACCATTATGTTCCTTTTTTGTATAAAAATTTGCTTATTAAAATTTGTGAAAAATGTTTACAACATTTGCGCCTTTTCTCCTAATCACCTTAATATGCATTTATGTACTGAAAAAAAATGTTTTAATATCATTTTGAAGAGAAAATAAAGAAAAAGTGGTGGAAAATGTAAAGGTTTGTTTGTCAGCTACTAATAATACTGGATACTGTTTTATATAACTTTTATTAGATACGTTTTCATATAACTTGACAACTCTCTTTTTTCGCGCCAACCACACCCTTCTCCCACATTTATCCGCGTCGTCATTCCTACAGTGTCATCAAATATTAGTATCACTACACAGTTTCCATTTTCCTCGCCTGGTCGATCTCAAATTTACTAATGTTGATATTTATATTAAAAGCTACTAGTTCTTTTGGGAGGTATTTTTTCTCAGCATTTTCTCCTCCTTATCCCATTCTTCCTTTTCTATGTACAGTTTCCTATAGCCTATTTTAGTTACTTTCCCGTTGTCCTTTTCTTCTCTTGCGTTTATACGGATTTGTTTTTGGATTTCTCTGTCTTCCCTTAACAGGTCATCCTGTATATATATATATTTTCTCTTTGGTTTTCATCTTCAATCCGTTTTTATTTTGCACCACCTTAATTTTTTTCTGGTGGTTCATTAATTTTACTAGGCATGTTCTTTCTCGTAGTTTTATAACTGTCTCAATTCGTACCTTTATCTGTAGTTCCTTCTCCATGAAATTTTCCATCGCATTCTTCAGGACTTCTTGGTCTTTTGAGTCTATTTTTAATCCTTGGAGCGCCACGTTATTCATCCTTTCCTCACTTTCTAATCGCTCCAGTCTGTTGCCCAGTTCTGCCACCCTGCCTTTCATTTTCTTATTTTCTTCCTTCAGCTGCTCGTTATCCGTTCCCAACTTTTTTATTTCCTCCCTCACTTTTTTGATCTCAGTAGCCATACTCTTGATTTGTTCTCCCATATTATGCATCATTTCCATCATCATCTCAATGTTCTCCTCTAATCTCTTTTGATTCTTTACTGGTGACCTCTCTGTCTTTTTGCTTCTCCTGAATATGTCTTCGTCCTCAGCATCGTCACCATCCTCTCTATCACTTTTCCTTTTTCTACTGGTTTCTTCCTCGCTCCACATTTCCTTGTGAATTCTTTCCCAGACTATCGAAACTTTATCTACGTTTATATGACTGATCTATGATCTTATGTATATCTATAACGATATTCATGTAAAAAGCATATATACATATATAAATTTTAAAATGAGTATCTGGACAACACAAACTTGGAATACTATCCCATTTTATATTTGTCTTATTATTAAACATGGGAACTTTGTCATCATTTGCTTGTCATACACATGATGATTCTTTCTCTTATCAGATAGGATGAATCTCCCTATAGCTTGGTACCATTTTGAAAATAGCTAAAAGGAAACCAGAATTATGTCAGTTTGATTCGAGATGCATTTACAAATTCCTTTACGAATTATAATGAATAAACGTTTACGTTTAACCCCCCCTTTTTTGAAAAACGCATTTTGGTTTTTCTTAACCCAAAGACCCCCCCCTTGTTATAAAAAAATTATTAATAAGTTTTAAATTTTTTAAAAATATTCGTCATGAGTTGGCAGTGGGCATTTTAAAAACGTTTTGGGATAAATCCAATTTGAGGTTTTTGGAAATAACGGAGAGTTTTTGCAAGATAAAGGGGAAAAATTTACGGGATTATATTCCACGGGAAGCTGGGGGCATCTGTAATGGTTTGGGGGGTTTTTTTTTAAAAAAGGGGGGTTTAAAATTGAGGGGATAATGAAAAAAAAAGAAAATTGAAAATCCCGGGGTGCCCAAGTAATTATTTAAATTTTGGAAATTTTTTGAGGGAAAACCCAAAAAAAAAATTAAAATTTGTATTACTTAAAAAAAAAAAAAATTTGTGTGGAAAAAAAATCTGTTAAGTAAGGTTTTTAAAATTAAAATGGTTTAAAAAAAGGGTTTTTCTGGGGGTTAAATTTCTTCTTTGAACTCCGGGGGACATTTTGGTTTTTTTTTCCTTTTTTTTTTAAAAAATTTTTTTTTTTTTTTTTTCCAAATGAAAAACCCGGTTTAAAGGTTTTAATTATAAAGGTTTTAATAAAAAATATAAAAGTAGAATACTTTTGCGTAATTTTTTATAGATAATATTTCTGTAATTATTTCATCTTTTACTAATAAATATTTACGTCAATAAAAGTTAATAGAGAGTATTAAAATATTTATACGTTTATTTCTTAGTTTTTAGAGATAAAAAAGATAATTGTTCATATTACATATTTGCTGTGTTGTATAATGATTATAATGAAGTAACAGTTACAGCAATCCTTAAATTAAGTGATTTAATAAACGTTAGGAATTTTCCAACGCAATCATGCTTTTAGCTCTTTGGTACACAATGTCATGAATGGCTTATAAAGCCATGTGTCCAATTTAATAAATACTTTAATAAAACATCTGTTTGTAAATTCACATTTCTATATTAAGTTAGATAACATAGCATAAACGCAAAATCAATATAAATAATAATTATTATTGTATTATAGGAGTAAATCTACTTTTAAATAAGTTTTGTAAATGGCGCCATCTTACGGACAGTTGCTGAAGATACTTGCCGGCTAAATTATGAATCATTTTCAATATTGCCCTCTTATTTAATTATTTAGTTTTTCGTAGATTTTGCAAAAACGAGTGCATTGTTAATTGTAATTTTTTGCCAGAGTAATGTTCATATCAAGGCCGAGTGCAAGATCCTATTTATAATATTTATTGCAATTTTTGTTATTAACAATAATTAATTAATGATATTAGGGTCTTGCACTAGAGGAAAGAATTCTGAACAGTTTGAGTTTTCAAGCATCTAATTTTGAAGTTAATTAACGACAAAACCTATGCAAAACTAATTTTTTACCGATTGAGCGCTCCCTGTAATCATGCTGTAATCTTTTGGCCGCTCCTTGAGCTTTAGGTGATCTTTTGTAGATAATAACTTTTGTTTGGTTTTTAGGAGGAAGTTTATTTATGGCATTTACATTCTGGGCCTCGTTTTATATATGTCCCCATTCTCTTCTTAAAAACGAAAAGCAAATCAAGCCAATTGAAGGAGAAGAAGAAGAAATTGATCTGACTTACTCTACTATCTCAATAAACAAAATTTTGTGAATGTGTTCACAAAAATGGCCACCGAATATGATAAGTTGCATAAACGTTACGATAATAATTACGAAAAATATAATAGTAATGCAGACATTAAATTAGATTTTATCGATTCAAAAGCAGGAATATCTTTGATAAGTGACCACGACGTTGCACAAGGTGTTTTATTGGAAAATATTAAAGATGAACATTTGAACGAGAAGTTAAACAAAGATGTTTGTAATAGTGAAAACTGTGAAAAATATAGTAGTGATGCACACATCAAATTGGAAGAATTTATAGTTAAAACGGAAGATTTTTGTGATTCAAAAACAGGAATATCATTGATAAGTGACGCCAACGTAGCACAAGGTGTTTTATTGAAAAATATTAAAGATGAAAATTTGGACAAACATTTAAGCAAAGATGTTGATAGTGGTGAATACTGGGAAGTTGGTTTAGAAAAAATAGACGTTACAAAGGTAGAAATATACGCGAATAATGAGAATATGCTAACGCCACAACAAGATCCGCTATTGCAAGATAACCAAAGCCACGCGAAATTGGAGTTGCGAGAGAATCCAATGCATACGTCTGGAAGAAAACGTAACAGTAGAATAGTTTTATGCAAAAAATGTAACAGAACGTTTAGTTATCGTTATTATTATCGCGTTCACGTCCATATCCATGCTGGAAATACTCCATATAAATGTGACGTCTGCCACAAAGGTTTCGTATCACTAAGCGTCCTTAAAAAACATAAAATTTCGCATTCCGAGAGCAAACCGTATTCATGCAAGATTTGTGGGAAACGCTTCGCAAGGAGAAGGAATTGTACGTGGCATCAAATTATACATTCCGACAATAGACCTTTCCCTTGCGACCAATGCAATAAAAGTTTTAAATACAACTATAAACTGAAAGCCCACAAAGTCTCTCATAAGATCGACAAGATTGTTGTTTGTGCACAATGTGGAGAATTGTTCGAAGGGGAAAAGAACCTATACGATCATATTAAGAGCGTACATTCGGTTAGGAAGGTTCGCTTGTGTGGTTATTGTGGACGGACATTTTGTCGCACTGTAGATCTGAAGAATCATATTAGAACACACACCGGTGAAAAGCCCTTCACTTGCGAAATTTGTAAGAAATCATTTTTTCGAAGTAGTACACTAAAACGTCATATTTGGATACATACTGGTGAAAGGCCTTTTACTTGCGAAATTTGTAAAAGGTCGTTTCGTCAGAAGAGCGCAATGACGACTCATATTAAAACACAACACATCCGTGAAAAACCTTTTACTTGCGAAGTTTGTAAAAAGTCCTTTTGCACGTACACCGAACTCATGAAACATATTAAAGTGCACACGGGTGAAAGGGCTTTTACTTGCGAGGTTTGTAAAGCGTCATTTAGCCGATCTTCCGGAGTGAAAACTCATATGGCGGTGCATATGGGGGATTGCCCTTATTCTTGCGAATTGTGTTCGGCTAAATTTAAGAGTTCATCAAATCTAACACGACATATGAACTTGCATATTAAACAAAAGATCTAACAGACCATACGAAGGTACATATATGGTGGATTCCACCAAATTTTCACCTTTAAACACACTGATTCGAAAATAATTAATTAATTAAAATTGTAATGCATGAATTGCCGAAATGAAAAATCAATAATTGATTATTTTTTAATATGCAATCAAAAATTTATATATGGAAAATTATCTGCTAAGAATGGAATTATGAATAGAAAACCTGGAAAGACAAAATAAAAGAAGGAGACAAATAAAAGAGGAAAATACCAAAAGAAAATATCAAGAATTAATAAATAAAGAGCTCCAAGAAATTGCACAGACAATAGGGGTGGAAAATAAGGGAACAGTTGTATTGGAAGGTGTTAAAGAAAGCGGTGGAACAACTAAAATAACAAATGGAAATATGAAAAGAACGCGACGGTGGAATTAAAGGATACAGACGCATGACAAGAGAGAAAAAGAAAGCATGGTCAAAATATCTGAGTATAAAAAAACCTGAAGATTATCACATATACTGGGTGATTCAACGTACTTGTTCCGGTGCAATATCTTTGTCGTTAAAAAAAGGTATTGATTTCATTTTTTTTCACATATTATGTAGTTAGAATTTAACATTTTTATAATATTGTTAGCAACGCTTCAACCGAAGATTAAAAATTTATGTTTTTCGCGCCAGCTAAGCAGTTGGTAACAAGTAGGACCCTAGATGGACAGAGGCGGGAAGGGAGTTAGTGACGGTTAGCGTTCATTGATATACATAGGAGTCGTTACTTGTAATTATTAGTTGAATTATTAAAGTATTTGTTAAACCTTCTCACGTGAATATTATTTAGAGACCCAGACGAGACCTGAATTAACAATATTATCAATAGAGCCCGGGAACAGGGAGCTGTGCCATAGCCGTACCTGCCTAGTATGTATATAAAAACAATAGTAAGAAAATAGAAAAAAAATAACAGAACTAATACATAATTATAATATGTGAAAAGTAGTGAAACACTCACCCTTTTAAGCAGTCTTGGCTATGGAACAGTAAAACTAGAAGCACCATTATGAGTATTAACATCATATGGATAAGAGTGGCAAAAAGTTGACACCATTAGATGTGTTTCCACAGTTGTCTCGGTGAGCGATGTTCGCCGTGATGAGAAAATGGGTTTATATTTTGAAAAGGAGCGTTGAACATCTACCGATGTTACACATGCATGATTAAAATACTCCTTGCACTTAGTGGATTATTCGATACACCATCACAAATTTGTTTTAGTGTGCTAAAATCGGGATCTTTCCGTAGCACACTCTCGAACTTTTCTAAAACGCGATTATATTTTGCGTCATGTATAGTCAGTAGCTGTGTATGCACTCCGTCCATAATTTGCAGAGACTACAATAATGATAACTAAAGCTGGCCACGAGCGGTACCGCGCAGTAGCGTAGAGTCGACCAGGCCTCGCGTTCCACTAGAGTTATTCTGCTAATAGAGATGTTTGCTGCCGCAAATAATTTCGCTCATCTTTTAAATAAAAATTAAATAACACGTGCTCAAACACTTACCATTTTAAGAGTCCTCCGTGAAATCACAAAGTGAATAATGTCTGTTAAATATCTGCAACATTAGATATGTTTCAACTGTTGTTTCGGCAAAACTAGTACGGCATGAGGAAAAAATGCGTTTATATGCAGAGAACGAACGTTCTACATCTAGTGACGTAATATTTGCGTAAGTAAAATAATCTTTCAAATAACTTAACGATTCTGTTGACGCACCTTCACAAATGTGTCTTAATGTGCCAAAATCAGAATTTTTCTCAAAAACACTTTCAAATTTTTCTAGAACAGAAACATTTTTTGCGTCTTCAATCGCGCATAGCTGTGCGTGAACATGTTGCACTATTTGTAGAGATTCTTCTAACGGCACGCAGGATTTTGTAATTTTTCTATTGCATCTGCTAGCCCGAAGTAATTGTCGTGAATGATTTTTAAATCCATTTTAACCTGACTATCTTGAAATTTCGACTGACTTTTCTGGATAGCGGCAGCTTCCTTTGTATCGAATTGTAAAACCACGTTCTTAATATTGTCAAAATATTTATGATAATAAAACGCGGCCTGCAACCATGTTCCCCAACGAGTTAGAATAGGCTCTGGTATACGGGGGCACAGTCTGTGAAATTCGCGAATACGTTTCGGTGATTTGACAAATACTGCTTTGGTATGCGCTATCTATTAAAGCGTCTACCTCAGGATAACATTTTCTGATACTATCCGCCACAAGATTGAGAGCATGAATTTTACACGTAATGTGTAACAAATTAGCAGAATGCTTTTTAAGAGACCGGTCTACAGAAAGCATGTTTGCAGCACCATCACTCACTAACATCAAGAGTTGGTTTGTTGAAAGTTCAAACTTGTCCAATGTATTTAACACTAACTTTGAAATTATTTCGGCAGTACACTGTTGTATTCGTTTGGAGACTAATAGAATTGAAGGTGCCGACTGATGAGGTTCCAATTTGCGTGCCATTACATTAAGAACAGAATGTTTCTTCCGATCGTTTTTTCGTCGACACATAACCACAATTTTTGATCTTTCAACTCCGATTTTATTTTTTGTTCAATATGTTCGCGCGCAGATGGCACAATTCTTCGTAACGATGTTCGACTTGGTAATTTGCACTCCGAATAGTTATTCCAAAAGCAGATAAATGGTTCCTTGTCTAGTAAATTAAACGGTATATTACATGCGATAAACGTAACGCATAAATTAAATATAAATTTTTCATTGTCTCGTGCGCAATTTCTTTTTGAGACATGCTTTTCACTATTTACGTGTCGTAGACAATGTTGTCTGGACCAACACATTAACGGGATTTTACAGACACCTCACATTTAATTTTAGCACCTTCATATATTACGTCGAATTTCTGCAATAAATTTTCGAAGTTTGTCCGACCGCGGTCGTTTTGCTGACGAAATCATAATTTTTCTAGGACAGATAATTGCGCAAATGACCGGCAGCGAAAATGTCCGTACTGCTCCGCAGACGAAGTAATACTACCGTTCCTCTCGGTCCGAACTGATTCTACGCCGATGCGCGGTACCGCTCGTGGCCAGCGTTAATGATAACGATCTATTTTGTAATTGGTCTATTGCGTCAGCTAATCCTTTATAATAGCTACGAATATTTTTTTAAATCTGTTTCAACGGAAATATCTTGAAATTTCGACTGGCTCTCCTTAATAGCTGCAGCTTTTACTATTTTAAAATGTTCAGCATAATAAAAAGCTGCCTGCAACCATGTTCCCCAACGTGTAAGAATTGGCTCCGGTGGTTGACGAATACCAGGACACTCCATGTGAAATGGTCGTAGGTGTTTGGGAGATTTCAAAAATACTTTTTTTGTGCTTGCTATTAATGCATCTACCTCGGGAGAGCATTGTCGAATGGTTGCACGTAACATGTAAACACTTGCAACCATGTTCAAGAGGAGAACGGCCTACCGAACGCACTATCGTTGCGCCATCGCTCATAAATATCAACACTTTATCTTTTGAAATTTGAAATTTTTCCAACGTACTAAGCGCAACTTTCGTAATTGCTGCAGCAGTACACTTTTGTAGTCTTCGGCTAGCTAGTAACAGTGGTAATGTAGGTTTACTAGGGTCTAGTATGCGTACCATAATATTTACAATTGAATTTTTTTTACAGTCTGTTGTCTCGTCAACACATAACCAAAGAAACTGTTTTTTCAATATGCGTTTCTTTTCCACGTCATCGCGTACAAATGCTTACATGTTTCTCCGTTAGCAACCGCAACGCGGGATTGTATTTGTCCCAAGAGTCCTTAAACAAATTACAGTTTATCAACATAAGAATTACATTAAAAAAAAATGCACTTCTCGGTGGTATGGCCAATTTTCGTTTTCTATGCTGTGCGGAATTTACGTGTCCTGTACTGTTCCACTTTTTGTTTGACATCAAATGTATTTTGCACACATTACAAACTATCTTACTCCCGTTGTAAAACAAATCGGGAAAGTCAAAAATAAACTTATTTACTATGTCTTGAAAGGGTCGTTTTTTAGCCTTCGACATGTTCACTAAAAACTACAATTAATAACTACGTCTGTATCAATAAAATCAACACGCCGTATCCGCTATCCAATGCTAAACTGAACTGAGTGATCAAGATCATGATTTGTCGTGTCATATCATAATCGACCAGCCCTCTTCGCCCACCTAAACACAGTCACACCGCCGCTGCGATTGTTCTCCAGTTACCGGGCTCTAATTATCAAGGAGGTATCATTTCCGGTCTAACCGTAAGTCGTATCAACTTTCATATTTTATCGTAGCGTACCCGCTAGAGATCATTTTTCTTTTTTCAATAGTATCATACGTGTACACATTCCTTTCGATAGTATCTTCAAAATTAATTCAAAAGCTTAAGAGGTTTTAAAAAATAGACTTTCTTATACACTAGGCTATGGAAACCAAATTTCTTTTCGACAGTTTCGCTTATGCTTATTTATAATTTCTGTTCCTTACTATTCTAGATTTTACGAATAGAGAGAAATATGATATGCTTTCAATATTTGAAGAGTATCGTCGCTGGTCGTCGGAATCGCCGTGCATCAGTTACAATCTTCAACTCGCAATCAATTGTCATCGCCAAGGTTCTTCAATCCATTTAAATACGCATGGTATAAAAGTGGATACATCGCCGAACGGCTACCACATTTTAAAGATCCTGTAAGATTCTGCTTTCCGAAGGATGCGCGAAATACACAACAATGAGGTATTTGCGACAAGCCTGCGTATTTTCGTTGTGCGTGCTGTACGCAATTCCTTCGTTTTCAACATTTCTACACGGATTACCTATCATCCTTACTACCTATACGCAAACCGCATCATAACGTATTTTCTAACTTTTTAAACAGTTGTCAGTAAATTCTATACTCACATTTTGTTAATAAAATTATTTGATAACCCATCTGCGTGTTTTCTTCATTACTCTAAATATAGCACATCAGTTATGAATTTTTTTACACAAATAAGAATATTTCGTGGCAGATGTAATATACTAGTTTTCCCACACACATGCCAGATGGTAATCAGTCGCCTACCATACGTGCTTGAGTAATGAGTAGTTTGGGCAAACAGCGGTAACAGTCAGTGTAGTAGATATGTGATGCGGAGTCGGCGATTATTCACAGCGTCAGTACTAATTCGATGCTGTACGCGAGTAGTTCTGTGTATATGTAGGCTGTCGTAACTTATTTCGTATTTGTACGCAAACGACCAATGGTAGACATAGTTAAAAACTTTATAGTGGACATGCCGGACTTAATTTTTGATGGCGCTAAAATTCAAGGTCTAATTTGTAAAATCCCTTTAATGTGTTGGTCCAGAAGCCATTGTCAACGTCACATCGAAAACAAACAGCATTCTTCTGCAAAAAGTGGCATACGAGACCAAGAAAAATTTACATTTGATTTATGTGTTACTCTTATTTTATGTAATCTATCGTTTCGTTTACTACACAAAGAAGCATTTGTCTCCTGGAATAAATATGCGGACTGTAAATTACCTAGTCGGACATCGGTACGAAATGCAGTGCCATTTGCTCGTGAACGTATAGAAAAAAGAATGAAAACGGAATTGAAAGATAAAAAACTGTGATTGTGTGTGGACGAAACAACAGATCGTCAAAAACATTATGTGGTTTATGTAATGGTACGTACAATGGAACCACATCGACCGTCATCCTCCTTACTTGCTTCTAAAAGAGTTATAAATTGTACTGCCGATGAGATTTTAAAGGTGGTGTTGAACGTATGTTTCAGTTCGAGAAATACATTCAAAAACCTTCTTGGCAATCCGAAAGATAAACCGGACATGAAAGAAAGGCCAGGAATTTATAAAATTGCATGTAATGACTGTGATAAAGCCTACATTGGTCAAACGAAACAAGCGATTGGTACCAGATTCAACGAACACATCAGGTGCTACAGGTACGGTAAGACAGAAGCGTCAAGTGTAGCACAACACATAAAAGAAACCGAGCATATTAAATTAGAAAACCTGAAATTTAAGAACGTAATTTCGCCGTGGGAATTAGACGCGTACGGACGGACTGTTATATTACTCTTATCTTTTTGATTTATTAAGGTAAAACGGCCATATGGTTTAAGTAACGTGCTACAATGACGAGAAACCCTTTCGTCGTTTTCCGTATATTTCGCTTGTTTTAGATTTAGAGTGTATGGGCGGAAGAAATACAAATCTGACGAATAGAAGGAACGTACCGTTGCGTTTCGTGCTGACAAGAGATTCTTTCGTCTATTCTTCCGTATATTTCGCATGTTTTTAGTGTTAAACGGCAAAAGCAGGTACTTGTAAATATTTTTCTCGAGAGTAGGGATAAACAAGCATGGTAGAATTAGAATTTTCTCACATCATTCGGTCATACGGTTGACGATGAGGACCCGCGACCCCTTGAAACGGCTATTTCAAATTAATTAATAATTGTGTGTTGTTTGCCATGTCCTTGCTATGATTATTTATACAAATAAATTATTAACATTTTATATTAATTAAAAAAAGAAAGCAGAAATTATATTTCAAATTAAATAAATCCAATTTATTCAAGTCTGGAGCTCTTCCAATAAATATAAGCATTTCTTCTTTAATAAATCCACAGCTTCCTTGAAGATGACATCTGATGACATCGCGCCAACAGATTCAATGGTAACTAATCAACATAAAGAAAGTAAATCAAACAAATCCAGTTTACACTATAACGAAAATAGCTCTGCCGGTGAGATGCATAAAGCAGGAAAAGAGGAAATAGACTGCGAATGAGAAAAATTATGTACCATTGCTGTCATAAAAATCTTGGACAACTCGAGCTCATTTTAACGTTTTTTCAATCTCGTGACAATGACTTAATTTACGATTGACATTGACAGACATGTAAGAATTTTAATATTTGTAAGTTGTCGACGTGTATTGTACCTAACTTCAGTGAATTGATATGGAGAGCGAAAGTGAGTTGTAACGGACGTATGGTGTAAATATTGAATTGAACCGTTATTTAACATTGGATTGTGTGTTTTCTTTGAGGGAGTAGTAAAACCTAACAGACAATTCGACATATTTTTTCATATTTTACAAAAGACGTGTTTAAAATGGGCAATGTCATAATAATATGGCTTGTCCTAGATTTTTATGAAAGCGATAGTAGGTCTCAAACAGGTATTTTCTGCTTGTGTAAATAAGCATGTCATTAAACGACACGGGGAATTCAAATAATTTAAGCTCTTCTTAATTTAAAGATATCAGTTTCTTATTTGTATAAATTCTATCGTAATTCATAAACTGTTCATTTCCTGAAACTAATTCAACATCATAAAGTTATACACTTACTGCTGTAAGTAAGGTTCGACAAACGCGTGCTACGGCAAAAGCGCCGAGAGGGGATTTAGGTCGATGCGAAGCCAGTGAAGAGTTTAGTCATTCGATAGGCGTGGAAGCGAACGGCCGTTCGATAATTATCGGTGCGCGTCTTTTAAAACATGGATCGTCGTAAGCGTGGTTTACCGTTAACATCGCATGTGAATAAATAATATATTTATTCACATGCGATGTTAGCCGTTTCCCCGGGTTGGAATATACATGTACTATCATTCAGTACAAAATTTGCAATATACGGTTGATAGGTCGCGATGCATTTCACTGTAGAAGACTGTAATTTATTTCTACACCTTGCTATGAAGTCCGATTACATTTTCACAGTTAATGATGTTTTATAGTTTTGTTTTAAAGCTTTTCCAAAATGCTAGTTCATGCAGCGAAAGTGTGTTTTTTTAAACGACTTCGTACAGAAACCAACAATATTCAACGTTATACAACAGGTTTTTAGAACTTTTGAAATTTATACAACCTCTTTTGCTGAACACATCTAGATCAGAGATTTTCCCTTCCACCATAGCATTATCTACTGTGCATCTGATTCTCACCAGCAAAGGTATTTTCATTGAAATGTATGTAACAATACTAACTTACATATAAAATGGTCTTGAACTTTCGATAACACAACAGCATCTTTAAGGTCTTCATATCGATATACATTTCTGCTACTCATATCGTATCTTGCATTTTTCACTTTAGCTACTTGTTTTCCTGCATTGTTCTTCTCTATCGCAATAACACCTGGTGAGAAACATTTTTGCAACCTCTCAGCTGCTTCACCTTCAACTTCGCGGGTTAATCTAATATCAGGAAGCAATCTATAGAAAGCCGTAGCTAGAACAATTGTGAATAAATGTACTTCTCTATTAAATTGATTGCATTTCGTACCTACTGGAGAGAATTTTGCATGGTCTCTACCGTAGCTTTTAACTGCGATTAATTTTAAATCTAATTCATGTCCAGGTCGCATTTTTGCTATTAATATGTCATCGTGTATTGGTCCTACGTCGATTTCTTTATGTAGTTTTAATTGGTTACCTTTCGGTAACCATTTTATATGTTTCGAATAAACTACGAAAACGTTTTAAAATTATAAAAAGTATTTCATATTACTTACCGTTATTGAATTTGTACTAACGGTACGTCTTTCCGGAGTCGTCTAAGGAGCGATACCATTCCCTAGACGACTAGTAAACCTTAAACATCTTCCTGAAGATGCCAACCATAGTGTCTGGCGAAGCGTCAACTTACATTATTTCAAAACCATAGCTTACAAGCCCGGAAAGACGTACTGTTTGTGCAAATTCAGACTCCCGCAATGAAAACCTACAGCTATTTACTTACCGTTATTATTTTTATACAAATCATCGGCACATGACGAATTGTTTAATTCCTTGTTGAATGTGCATTTTATTTTCAGTTCAAACTCCAAAGAATCATTATCGGTATAATCCGCACTCTCATCTGTACGATATTCGAATAATCTTGCATCGGCTTTGAGGGGGATTAATCCTAACCTATGGGCAAGTACTTCATCTTGAATAATGGTCGTGTTATTATAGACGTGGACTTTTTCTATAGCCATACTGGGGACATCGCTCAATATGAGTCTTCGAAAGGCATTTACTAGCGAAGGATGTATTCCGATTAGATCGAATTCTATTTCATAATGTTCGTAGCGGACTATAACCACGCGAAATTTGTTTTTGAAGCTTCTTAAGTCGAAGGTTTCATCAAATACTGTTGGTCCACTAGGTGAAGTCTGAAAGCAAAAATTGTAGGGAAAGAATTTATGGTTTTAGTATTTCACTTACTAATACTTTGTGTTCCTTTAGAATAGCTCGCTGTTTATCATCGTTGATTGTATTCATGTCGAGAAATGTGGAATGTGGATTAATAATTCCTTGAATGTATTTCTACTCTAATAAACGTGTATTAACCCTCAAAATATTGTTATTAAACATTTTAATTATCGAGTTCTGTAGGCAATCCCAATGGGCGACATCTACCGTTTTATAGTAGAATCGAATTTCTTATGAGAAATCTCTATAGTATCTAGCGAAATCTTCTATAGATGTCGCTACAGACATTTCTACCACAGAACATCTGGAAGGAAATTCGCGCGCACTTTAATCCTTTACGGGCGAAAATTGGTGACCTTGGGCCATGTTTTTGGAGGTATATTTCAGCGGGAATTTTGAAAATAAATACACATTCAGCTTCGTTAGAAACGAATTAGAAAAGTTCACTTATATTTTCGGTAGGTCATTATTTATTTTAAGTTTGAACACAACTACGTTTGTAATCGAACATTTAGATGTTACTAGTGTAATTAAGCGTTAGCAAGTAAAATAAGCAGCATTTAGTGTGTGAGGTAAACAGTCGTCCTGCTTGTGCGATTAGTGGCTGCACAAACAGTACTACCTTTTACATCAATTTGTACGATCAATCCTCTATATTTAATAAAATGTAAATAAACCATGAATGCTTTCACAGATTCATAAAGAATTTGCAGAAATGTAAAGTATCCAATTTGGTACTCTGATTTCTATCATGTTCTTTATTTGGATTTCCTTTGTCTGCAATATATTTTTCTCTAACTTGCATTCAATTGTATTTTTGTGTAGGCCTATTTATCGGCATTTTTCCTTGTTCGTGCCCCAAAGATAATGAAATAAAATAAATAGGTTGTTGATATTTTTTAACATTAAGACTTGCTTTGTCATCATATTACACATTTAAAATTGAGCAATTATTAACGGGCAAAACGACAAGATAGTGACAAAGCGAAATAAGTTTTCACGTTAATAGATGCCAGAAATCTATTTCTTAAACGATAATTTACATTTATAAACATTAATTTATGTTACACGTGGAAAGAATGCCTAATACAATAACCAAAAAATAAATGCTAATATAGCTCGTGGTATTGGTGGAATCATTCCCGGCAAAAATAATGTAAGCAGAGAAAATAGCGCCAACACATGGACATGTTTCTGCCTACTCGGCGTCATCAGCATGGTTCTGAGCACTATCTACTGCCGCTATCATTGAGTTTGCCTCTCAGTTTATGTTGCTAATCTCCAAAGCAGCACTGAATATGTCTCTCGGCGACACCTATCGCCAATAAACACAGTCACGCCGTCCCAAAGGATAGCAAGACAAACCGGAGTGTAGATGTCCACCACCTATCGGGCAGCTCTTGGGCTGTTGTTGGCGATAGGTGTCGCCGAGAGACATATTCAGTGCTGCTTTGAAGATTAGCAATATAAACTGAGAGGCAAACTCAATGGTAGCGGCAGTAGATAGTGCTCAGAACCATGCTGATGACGCCGAGTAGGCAGAAACATGTCCATGTGTTAGCGCTATTTTCTCTGCTACATTGTTTTTGCCGGGAATGATTCCACCAATACCATGAGCTATATTAGCATTTATTTTTTGGTTATTAATTCATGTTGCTTAGAGAAAAGAACTACCAAGTTAATTTTCAGGTTCATTTTTGAATTTAGCGCTTGGCATATGTAGATTATTGGTTATTTTTAGTAACTTTTAGTGTGCATGCGACATTACCAATTGAAATTTTGTACAAAAACGTAAAAAACGCTTCGAACATAACCTAAAAATAGCACTTTTTAAACTGATTTGTAAGTAATTTGTATTAATTTGCTCAAAAAAAGAATAATCGATTTGGGAAAGATGTTCCCATTTCTTTCTATAGATTTGCTTGTTCTCTTTTACTTTAATTTTCTCTATGATCATGGCTAACGAAAATTCACACTGCCTCTTGTCGCCAGATTTGTGGTGTGAAGGTTTGTTTGTCAACTACTAATAATACTGGATACTGTTTTATATAACTTTTATTAGATACGTTTTCATATATCTTCACCATATCTTCACAGCTCTCTTTTTTCGCGCCAACCACTCCCTTATCCCACATTTATCCCCGTCGTCATTCACACAGCGTCATCATTCATACATATACGCATTCATAAATATTAGTATCACTACATATCTCCTTTTTTTTTTTATTTTATACAAAGTCTTTCAGGTATCCGGGTAGCTTATTTTTTCTGCCGCTTCGTCGCACTTCACTGTTGTCTTTGTAATCGTCTTTTCTTCCTTTAGGGTTTACAGTTCTGACTTTATCATCTTCGTGGGAATCTTCTTTCATTTTATTCGGCAATTTCTTCAGATGGAAACTATTCCGTCGTACTTCACTTCTGCCTTCTGTTTCGATCAAATATGATCTTATGCCGATTTTTCCTTTTATTCTTCCTTCCTCTTTCTCGTTCAAAATCCATTCCCTGTCATCTTCTTTAAGGTTTTCTCTTACATTTACCCTATGTCTTTTGTCGTAGTTCTTCTTCTGTTTCTCCTTTTCCCCTTGAATTTTGTTTAAAATGTCCTTATCTGGTGGTCTAATTTGAAGTTTTTTATTATGAATCGGCAAAACTTCTCTGAGTCTTTTTCCCATTAGCAATTTGCTAGGCGAGACTCCATAACTCATCGGCGATTTCTTTATAATATTCTTGGCTGTTCGCACCGCGCTCTCCGCTAATCCGTTTGATTTTGCGTACGTGGGGCTGCTTGGTATCCATTTAAATTTATAGGTGTTTGCGAATTCTCTAAATTCGGAATTGTTGTATTGTGGTCCTCTATCGCTTCGTACTACCTCTGGAATTTCAAATCTTGAAAAAATGATTTTCAATTGGTTGATAATGTCTTTACTTCTAGTCTTTTTTAGTTTAACTACCTCCAGGTATGTGGCAGATATTTAACAGACATTATTCACTTTGTGATTTCACAGAAGACTCTTAAGACGGTAAGTGTTTGAGCACGTTATATAATTTATTTCTGGCCATTTATTTTGTGTAAACTTTTATGCGCCCGCCACTGGCTGTTGGCGCAAATTGAGCAACTCTACAGTGATATGTTACAACTAATTGAAAGGTGTAAGATTAGTTACTGCTATAAAAGCTATTTTTGTGAAAATACCGTCTCATAATAATTTTCCAAATGCAGACATGCGAGATACGATATGTATTTCAAAGATATTTGCAATTATATCCCGACAGAAGAGAACCTCATTACAGGATTTTTTAAAATTCCATCCAAAGCGAAATGTAGGACGTCCAAAAAAAAATTACATGGTCAGGAGGATGACATTTTAGCAAGAATTGCTAAAGATCTGCACCACATTTTCCCTTAATGGTGCGAAATTATGTAAATAATGCATTTCCTCACAGATGAATAGGGCAAGGAAGTGAATTTCCACGGCTTGCCCGGAGACCCGATTTTAACCCTCTAGATTCTTTTTTGCCAGGACATATGAAGACACCCGTGTGTGCTTAGGAGATTAATACCCCACAAGAATTATGGCAATAAATACAAAATGCTACGAATTTTATTATAAATCAACCAAACATATTTTTAAGGTTTAGGACAAATTTTAACAAAAGAATTCAAAAATGCGATGAAGGCAACGGAGGCCAATTTGAAAATTTATTATAATAATTGTCGATTTTTATTTTGCTACAAATAGTTCAAATACATTTCTTTGAAACCTAAATACGTTTATCTTTAATCGTTTTATTCTAGATGAATTTTTAAATAAAACACCTTGTGTCTCGGTTAGGAAGAGTATTTTAATATTTTGGGTCAAGGATTTCCAGTTATTATATGGCTAATTATTAAGGAAACAGCCTGTATACAGCACAAATTTGAGTTTGCTGCACGCACACCAATAACAATATGGCGCTTTTATTTTGTGAAACGTGCTGATAGTTCCGCATTTGTCTAGTCTATGGTTGTGGTCTACAGAATCTTGTATTTTCCATAGGTTTAGTTTGATAGATATTTCATTTCACAGATGTCGCTAGCACTTTGTAATTGCTAAAGGATTTATTATAATTTATAAAGCAGTAATTTATTATTTTTTGTATTTATCTAAAACATATTAATAAAACACCTTTATTATTCCATATGTTTTAAATTGTTAATGGTAATATGTTCAGCGTGAATCTACAAAATTTAAAGGTAAAACCCCTATATGAAATTAAACCAAGATATAAGATTATAATTTTGTATGCAGTTCTAAAATTGTAAAATATTCTATATTTTCATTACAATGTCGGAAAAACGGGACGAACCCTGCTTATCATGTAAAATTATTTCGGTAGCCTGTTTATTGGGCATTGGAGGATATTTAACATTCCAAGGTAGGACACAATCCAACCTAAACAAATACATTCTTTATGCTATAGGCGCAGGTACGTAAAATTTAATTTTCCTTTTTAAAATCGCTATGTAAGACTTCGTTTTAGGAGCAACTGGCTTGGGTATTGGCGAAATATTCGACAAATCTCCATTCCGTGATAGTAGTTAAGACGAAGTATTAAAAATAAAAAGGAGGAGGTGATATGTTTTATATCTTGTTTATTTTATGAGAATGAGTACTTTTTAAATCTATTTTATAATGTATTAATTCAATTTATAAGTAAGGTAAGTTTCAATATAAGGCAAATAAATAAAATAAACCCATTTGTATTCCATTTTCAATGCATCGTTAAAAAAAAAAGACGAGAATGACTTATCGACCAACTTTCCCTAATTTCGTATCGGTTTTAGGATTTGCTGTTATATTTTGGACAGATACTATTACTTCGTTAGCTCCAGTTTGTAAATTTCTTATATCGTGGATGTAGAGAAGTCGTAAAATCTTTGCCGCGTGATTCAACGCTACATCGCCTAAATCAAATCCTAAATCGGCGTTATGATACGGAAATGGCATTCCCTGGAATATCGAGCGATAAAAATTAATTTAATTCATCGACTAACTTACTTTTATAATATAATCCTTGGGATTCGCTATAGCGGCCGGATGCATTCTCCTCTCGATAACTTTACGACAAGCTTCGAGTGTTATCATCGGATCTGGATACGGAGATACTTTCAAGATCCTCGCTAAATTCTTTATACCGTTAATAAATTCATTCGTTGTAAAATCTAATACGTCCAGTGGATTGTCTGTTACGATGTTTGGCACATTTGTTGCTTTTAGATTTTCGACGGCATGTTTATTAAATTTACTTTCTAAAACGCATAATCATTGAAAATGTTTTCGTATTCCACCGTTATACCCTTACTATTCGCAGTGTATATAGATTTTATTGCTATTCCGGCAAGCCAATCAAGTTCTCCTTCACGCAGTAGATTCGCAGGACAATTTAAATGGGTTTTATATTTTTCGTAGACTTTACTCCATTCGTTCGAATTGGTGTTTAATAATATCTTTGTTATATCGCTAGGTGCTCCTTTAATTTTATTTTGTTCTAGCCATGCTATCGCTTTCCTAAATTCTTGTTCATCTACGAAAATACAGCTGAAATATAATATGGATGTCGTTTGAAGATTACGTACTGTTAATGTTTATATTATTTGCATTAAGGTAATCTAAAGCGGCTAATTTCCTGTTAAACACCATGATTAATCGTGTAAACTTAAAACGCGTAAAGTATGTAAGTAAAAAGTTGTACAAAAAATAGATAAGGCTACTTAAGTAAGGCAATCTGTCTTTTAAATGATGACTATAGTTTCTATTATAATTTTACAGCGTCTTACATATGACAGAAACGTGTATGTCAAATGCTAACACAGTGTTGCCAATGGTAAAATAATTTTAGTACATACTACAATAATGTACTATAGAGGCCGCTCTAAACCGTGAAGACAGAAAAACTTGCATGAAGATTTTAAATCAATGGAGGTGTGAGGTAGAACCATAAGTTGGCACTACCTGCCAGTACGTTGATTACTGTTAGAGACTTTAAGTTGGCAATACGGGGCGTGAAGTGGGTCACTGTGAAAATGATCATGGTGATACAAAACGTAAAAAAAAATTATATACACAGGTGATGTCGACTATAGAACAAAATAGAGGCGTTTTAATGTAAAACGAAGAAATATATATATTTATATATTTTGTGAAGTTAGTTTTATTACAATGTGTACCATCGAGCCTCCCTGACTCATCCTCTAGTTATTTCATAAATCATTTATTATAGAAAACAGCAAAAAACATGAAAAATGAATTTAGGGGAAATGAAACCCGAAGAATCATATTCCAAATGAACGAATATGTGATTGATGTATGTTACACCTAGTTCTGTTTTAAATAACGCGCTATAGAAGGCGCGCGTAGGAACGTAGGCGAGTTTAAAACAAAATGCTAGAATGACGGAGATTCAGTGTTACCAACTCTAGCGATTTTTCAGTAGATTACCGATATTCTCTTCAATTTATCAATCTACCAGATATGAATTTTAAGTTTAAAATGTGTGGCGAGCATTTGTCAGGGGGCACGTCGGTTATATTTTAATAAAACTAACCACAAAATATGTAAATAAATGTATTGCTTCACGCTATATCAAAACATGTCCATTTTGTAAGGTTGATATCACATCTGTGTACATCACTCTTTTGCATTTTGTATCAATGTGTTCCTTTTCGTGGTAACTTACGTCACAGTATGTATTGCCAACTTAAAGTCTCTAACTTAAATTTTATTTTTACACATAAAAAACCCAATAACACATACATTCTTATTTAATTATATTACAGTACAGACATAACATTTTTTTAGCAAGTTAAAGTAGATTTGACACTGGCCACATAATTAAGAACGATAACAAATACAAACAACCAAATAAACCAATTTTACACAGATTTAACAAAACAGAGATAGGAAAGATATAATATTACTAATATTTTGTTGGAAATCCTTTATTTCGCAAAACTGCTTCGCATCTTCGCCCCATAGATTCTACAAGTTGAATGCAACGTTGTTGTGGAATGGCTCGCCAAGCAGCCACTGTTTCTCTAAAAAGTTGGTCTAAATTTGTAATATATTTTTGTCGTGAGTGTTTTTAACATCGTTCCACAAATTTTCAATTGGATTTAAGTCTGGACTGCAGCAAGCCATTCCTTCACTGAACGAGCCGAATGTTTTGGGTCGTTGTCATGTTGGAACCGCCAAACCACTGGTAAATTCTCCTCAGCGTACGGTAACATAACATCTTCCAAAATTTTCTGATACATTTCCTTATTCATGATTCCGTCAATTCGGTGAATTGGTCCAACACCATTCCACGAGAAACAGGCCCACACCACAATAGAATCACCACCATGTTTTATTGTTTTTTGGGTATACATGGGGGATCAAATTCCTTTCGTTGGGGACGGCGTACATACTGCCTGCCATCAGATCCAAATCGATTTATTTTGGTTTCATCCGAGCATAGTGCGTATTTCCATTGATTGATTGTCCAGTGTTTATGACTGTTTGCGAACTCCGTTCGCTTTATTCTATTTCGCTGGTTAACAAACGGTTTCTTTCGTGCTACTCTTCCAAATAATCCAGCCTCGTTTACGCGACGTCGAACAGTTCTTGCTGACCGATTGAAGTCATTTGTTCCTCCAATTAATTATTGTCGTATCTGATTAGATCCTAAGCGTGGATTCCTTTTCGCTAGACGCAGCATGGCAGCATCTGTTCTTGGCGTGGTTTTGCGAGATTTCTTTTTTCTTCTTACGTTTTCTGCTGTTTTGTACTTTTGAAAATGATGAACAGCATTAAATACCATTGTTTTTGAACATTTTAAATGTTCCGCTATCTTTTTATACGACCATTTTAGTTCGTGTAAATTCAGTATACATTTACGAATACCCACGTCGCAACTTTTCTTTTTTCCCATTTATAAAACTCTCCGTTACTTTTACAAACTGTAAATAACACCACCGATTTGTACACTACGACAACTAAACGGAAACTGAGCACAATTCGCTTCGTTCCTAATTATATGTCCAGATGTATTTTCGAGAAGAACACTTGCATTTTACTTTCTGGGAAATTGTCTAGCATAATTTTTATTTACACAGTTGTTTCTCGAAGTATTCAAGATAAGATATTGTGTCCCAGCGATTGTGTAAATTCTAATAACTGAATGTTCAGAAAATGAGAATTTTTATATTTATGTAGACCGTTCTTAATTATGTAGCCACCACTGTATATGATTCTGCCGTTTTTATTGTTCGACTGATGACATATATCGCATCCAGCTTCCTTTTTATCTCTTTTAAATTCCTTGTATACCACATTGGTATTTTGTTTTCAGAGAATTATTTTCTTTAGTTTTTCTTTAGATTCAGTAATTAAGCTTTTAATAAGATTAAGATTATGAATACAAATTAATAATAAGGGTACCTTGCTTAAGAATTTCGCACTTTTAAATTTCTATAACGCCTTGTACGTTTGAATGCAAGTTCGAGCACTGTATTCAACGTCAGAAAATACACGAAATTATTGATGAAAAATTATTAAAAGAAAAAAATTAAAAAAAAGAAAGTTTACCAGAGTGGGATACCCCACCTGGAGACTTTCGCATGGTTCATTAGACTTCCTTTTTAAGATGCTGCTTCATATGCCGTGTTAGACTGCGTGAATTCTTAAATTTAGCGGAACACAACTCACAAGAATACGGGCAATCCCCCATATGTACTGCCATATGTCTTTTTACATCTATAGAGCAGAAATATGCCATTTTACAAATTTCACAAGTAAAACGCTTTTCACTGGTGTGATATTTAATGTGAGCTTTTAGTCCATCCTTCAGAGAAAATGACTTTTCGCAAATTTCGCAAGTAAAAGGCTTTTCATCGGTGTGTGTTTTAATATGTCTGTTCAGTACACACTTATCACTAAATGACTTTTTACAGATATCGCAAGTAAAAGGCTTTTCACCAGTGTGTTTTATCATATGTCTTGTCAGTCCATGCTTCCCAGCATATGACATATTACAAATCTCACAAGTAAAAGGCTTTTCACCAGCATGTGTTATAATATGCCTCTTTAATGCATACTTCCCAAGAAACGGCTTCTTACAAACTTCGCAAGTGAAAGGCTTTTCACCGGTGTGTGTTCTCATATGAATCGTCAGATTATGCCTCTGAGTATATGATGTTTTACATATCTCGCACTTAAAAAGCTTTTCACCGGTGTGTGTTTGAGTGTGAATCGTCAATACGGTCTTCTCATAAAATGACTTTTTACAAACTTCACAAGTAAAAGGCTTTTCACCGGTGTGTTTTCTAACATGAGTCATCAAGTTACTCTTGTCAGAAAATGACTTTTTACAAATTTCGCAAGTAAAAGGCTTTTCACCAGTGTGTTTTACCATATGAATCGTCAGTCCACTCTTACCAGCAAATGACTTTTTACAAACCTCGCAAGTAAAAGGCTTTTCACTGGTGTGTGTTTGCATATGAATTGTTAATGCACTTTTCTGACGAAACGGCTTTTTACAAACCTCGCAAGTAAAAGGCTTTTCACCGGTGTGTGTTCTAATATGTTTCCTCAGTGTACTATTGGCACAAAATGACTTTTTACAAGTCTCACACGTAAAAGGCTTTTCACCAGTGTGTGTTCGAAGGTGAGACGTCAATACACTCTTCTGTGAAAATGACTTTTTGCAAATCTCGCAAGTGAAGGGCTTTTCACCGGTGTGTGTTCTAATATGTAACGTCAGATCGAGCTGGCGACGAAACGTCCGCCCGCAATATCCGCACATGTGAATCTTCTTGGACAAATGCACGCTCCTAATACGATGATATAGTTGTTTGTGTTTAAAGCCTTTATTGCATTGGTCATTCGAATTTTCAACTTTAATATTTCCCAATGAGACACCTTGTGCTACATTGTGATCACTTATCAATGATATTCCTGCTTTTGAATCAAGAAAATCTCCCGATTGAACTATAAATTCTTCTAATTTAATATCTGCATCACTATTATATTTTTCACAGTTCTCAGTGCTAACGATATCTTTGCTTAACTGCTTATCAGAATTTTCAACATTACTATTTCCCAATGAGACACCTTGTGCTACATTGTGATCACTTATCAAACATATTCCTGCTTTTGAATCAAGAAAATCTCCCGTTTGAACTATACAATCTTCTAATTTAATATCTGCGGCACTATTACATTTTTCACCGTTTTCAATACTACCAACATCTTTGATATTTTCCAATAAGACACTTTGTGTTACGTTGTGGAGACTTATCAAAGATATTCCTTCTTTTGAATCTAAAAAATCTTCTAATTTAATGTCTGGGTGGTTATTATATTCTTCACGATTATTTACGTAATGTTCATGCAACTTATATTCTGTGGCCATTTTTGTGAACGCTTTTACAGAATGTTGTTTATTTAAATAATAGGATATAACCTAACATTGGGCCTATTTCTTCTCCTTCTCCAACTACGTTAATTTGTTTTTCGCTCCTTCAAAGGGAACCTATGTGAAACCAGGACAGCAGAGCAAGTCACATAAAATAACTTCCTCCTAGGAAAGAAATAAAAGTAATAACAGTTATTACAAAAGATTACATAAAACTTAAGCAGAACTACAAAACAAGCATGAATCAATCTGAGCAGGGTAACCACCAAGTACTTGCGCTGAGTGCTTTAAGATAACAAGTATAAAATATTTCCAGTCCCTAAAGTACTTCGAACACTGCTAAAAGTGTTTTCGAGCACTAACAAAGTGGTTCATGACTCATGACTTTAAAACATGCGAGCAACATCTTTAAAAATTCGTCATTTACGGGTTTTATTATCTCGCACAAACACAATACACTTTAAGATCAAAAAGAAACATTCCAGTCTAGAAAAGGGAAAACTGGGGACAAAACTGCAACATATGGAAGATCAAAAGATAGCAAACAATACCCGAGCGTTGGCCGGTGAGACGATGCAAGTGTCTGTCGCCAGAGGATGCCCACAGGGGCACAGGGCAGAGGGGTACTATCCCCTTTATTTTGGGACATGGTGATAGATGAGGTGCTGGTCTTGCTAAACAATGCTGGCTATTATACACAAGGATACGCTGATGACATTGTAATACTCATCACTGGACGAAATGCCAGCATAATCTCAGAACTAATGCAGAGAACATTAAAAACGGTAGAAGTATGGTGCAAGAAGGAGAACCTTGGAGTAAACCCTGGGAAAATTGCACTTGTATCCTTCACCAAGAGAAGGAAATTGGACGGTCTAAGAGCGCCGACTTTTTGCAATGAAGTAGTACAGATTAGTCAGGAGGCTAAGTTCTTAGGTATAACCGTGGACTCTAAACTGAACTGGAACTCACATTTACAAAAATTACCGACAAATGTAAGAGGGTGTTGATGACAACCCGTAGAACAGTAGAGAAAACATGGGGACTCAAACCACATATGCACTGGCTATACACTACGGTGGATAAGACCTATGATAACTTATGGCTGCCTGGTTTGGTGGCCTAAGATCGCACAGAAGCATGCGATAACCAGTCTCTCGAAAATTCAGAGACTGGCATGTCTATGTATAACAGGAGCTATTAAAAATACTCCAACAGCTGCTATGGAAACCATGCTAAACCTACCTCTTTTTGAGATCTATACCCGGGGGAAGCCAGAATGGGGGCATACAGACTGAAAAAAATTTTTAACTGGAGAACCCACAGCAGGTCCGAGCACACCAGAATAGAAAAGAGTAAACCAAACCTCTGATCTATATAGGAAAGAGAATAGCATAAACTAAAAATTTTAACTAACCCTAGACACACATCAGTTTTCTTGAATTGGGAAGAATGGAGAGGGGAGAAAGCCGAAAACCCAAATCTGATACAAAATATATATTGTGCTAAAAAAATTAGGCATCCCGGAAAGAATAATAAAGTTATTTAAAATAACACTAAAACAAACAGTTAATACAGTAACGGTAGACGGGAAGACATCGAGAGATTTTGAAGTAAGAAGGGGTTTAAGACAAGGTGATTCATTATCCACAACCATTGTTCGACCTAGTGTTAGAAAACATTGAGAGAAAGTAAAATCCAGACGAAAGGGCTCATATACCGTGGCAGACATCAGTTAATTGCCTATGCAGATATTGTAATACTGACCAGAACAAAGAAGGAACTAAACAGAACATTCCAAGGAATCGAAAGAAATTGAAAAAGATGCTAACTTATTATTAACGAGAATAAGAGTAAATACATGGTAAAAAATACAAAGGAGGAAGTTTTGGACAAACACATAACTTTAAAAGGAGATGATAAAAAGGAATATAAGTTTGAAGATATAAAATAGTTTGAATATTTGGGAGTAACCATAAATAACAAAAATGATGAAGACAGTGAAGTGGAAAAGAGAATAACGGAAGGCAACAAAGCAATGGGGATTCTATGGAAAATGATGAAATCGGATTAATTTCTAGGGAAACAGAAATGAGAGTTTACAGAATGATAGTCAGAGCATCAGTTTTATATGGATGTGAGTTAAGGATTCTTAATAAAAACAATGCTGCCAAACTAGAGATTTGTGAGAAAAAAATCTAGGGGGGCTTAAACAAGACGAAGGACAATGGAGGAGAAGAAGAAATAAAGAGCTTATCGACATCTACCAGTATTCCCATATTATATAAGCTGTGAAAGCTTGGAGGGCCAGTTGACTAGGGCATGTCAATTTCTTTGAAGTACTTTAAGCACTTTTAAAGGATTTCAATTATTTTCTAAAGTAACTGAAACACTAAAAATAGGGCTTTGGTTATTTTACAAATACTTCAATTTCGTTTCATCAAATAAAAATACTCTGATATGGTTGACGAAGGAGGTGAATTGGAGAAGTCATTGCCTTCATTCATTTTACTGGGAGGAATAAACTTCTTCGCACTTATAAACCGACAAGGGGGTACTATTAGGTTAGGAAATGTCCAAAATGTGATGAATTAAATAGGCTGACTACAAACTGTGATTAACACGGATGAAAATTACTTCTAATTCTAAGTAAGCACGTACAAAATAGGATTTAATAAAGAATGCGACCACTTACCTTAAAAGATAACCGAAAAACTTCCAAACCACCGCAAACTTTCTTGGATTTGTTTGTTTTGTTAAGAAAATGCATGCCAACTATGCCAAGACAAGCGTAAATCAGGGTTACCAGGTTTACCTATTAGTTTCCCCTTAGCTCAACATCACAAAATTCCTTAGATTTTTTTTAATAAAAAACGATAAATGACGGAATAAAATGTTTATGCAATATTTTAGAAGAGCCTGATTGAATTTGTGTTTTTGGATTTTTTATTACGATGAGACACAAAAAAGGAATTAGAAAAGCTACAAAAAGAACACATTTTAAAATTATAGCTCTTGAAAGAACAATAAAATAAATAAAATTAGGAATTCTCCAAAAAGAAAGTAATTTAAAAACGATGGTGATAGAGGAGCAACAAATAAAAACGAAAATTTTACCGAGGAAATAAAATGCCTAAAATAATACTGTTTTGTTTTATTATTTTAAAAAATGATTTGAAATTTGTATAAAACATATATTCTTTGAAACATAATTTACTATACACACACGTTGAATCCTTAGTCTATTCATATTCAATAATTGAAAATATTCATTAATTAGCACATGTCGTACAATTGCCTCTTCCCTCCAGTTTCCCCGAAGATACTTTTTTCCGTCTTAGATAAGAAGGCAAGAAGTATTTTTGTTAAAGAAAAAGTCCAGTAAACAACTTTTCGTGCGAGAAATTCATATTATAAATTGTGAATCTAAATGAGAAAACAAAATAAGATGGGATAAACAAGCTTCGACTTGATCTACTTCAAAATTCTTGGATAAATTTAAAAAGTCTGAAAATATGAAACTATTTCATCAGTAATGTTTTAAACGTCATTTACTGAAGAGATTTGGATCCTCGAATGACAAATTTGGTTTTATTTCCGGAGCGGCTTTGAACCAAGACTTTCCAAAACGGACATTGAAGTACAACATTACACTGAAGAACCACCGTCAACAGGTACTGAATTCGTTATTTGGCCAAACAAGTGCTAATAAATTCAAGGAGCTCAAAAATTTTATCGATTCAAACGCACCAAACGAACGGACGATGGGGTCCATTGTTTGGTATCTATTAATCGTTAATATTATGTTTTTCGAGTACTGCATCTGATTCACTTTTCCCGATATATTCATTTTTACCCGTGTTAACTGCCTAGCATTGAAAGCAATTATGGTATACAATTGTTTCACATTTTCCCGACAGTGTTTCACTTTATCCCAGTTACTGGAATGGTCTCGCTTTTGCAAGGCAAAAAAAGGTATTTGATATTCAAAATTGCTTTCGTAATAGATAGATTAGCCTAAACTACATATATTTGGCCAAACAGAACATTTTAATTTAAACACTAATATATGAAAAGGCAATATCTGTGAAATCGTTTCATTTTTATCCCAATTGACCCTATTACAAATCACAGCTTCAGAGGTGTGGTTTAGATAAATTTTCTGTCGAGGTTCATTTAGGGTCTGGCGGTGATAATGGTAGACCATTGAAAATCAACTCTGGTATTGTTACAAAAAAAAGTATTAAACTCATCAGGTGTTATATCTAGAGCGGGCCAAGAGCGCCAGGCGCCAGGTTCGCAATCAGGCTGCCGGGCGCATATATGTATGTAAACATAGGTAATTTAAATATGTAATTATTAGGACGAGGACCAAAACCACTGTCTATTACGTCGAAGACGCGCAAATATACACCTGCAGTTTGGGTGTTCGTTGATAAATAGGGCGTTGTTCACAGTGGGCCACTACAAAAAAAGTTCATTCATCGACGGCTACGAACTAACAGCGCGCTTATTCATTTACGGATGACGCGCTCTATTCATCAACAAATGACGAGTCTGCAGATGTTACGTTTGCACCACTTCGTGGCATACTAGAAACAAGCGTCGGTGTGCTCGCTTTAGTGATTATGTCTAACGTAACTATTAAAAATAAACGGCCATTACCTACGAAAGTTAATAAATTTCTTAGTGAATTTGTGGATTTACACTACAATGGGAGTACAATTTTCTGTAAAGTTTGTAAAAAGAAACTACTGTGCTGGAGCAAACGTGATTGTGAAAGACATATAAATAGCGCACACCACAGAAATAAAAGAAATGGTGTGTCACAACAACGTCAATTTCAATTAGAATTGCTTTTAACGTTTATGGTATGTGGTCTACCACTTCGTATACTTGATAAAAAAACATTTCGAAAATTCTGGGGTACATACAATACCGAGTGGATACTACCATCTCGGACAGCGTTACGGAGAGATATTCCACGAATACGTGAGGACATTGAAAATCGAATTAAAGCCGAATTAAAAGATAAACAGCTGTGGCTATGTCTTGATGAGACGACAGATTGCAAAAAATTCTATTTTGAATATAATAGTGCGCGTATTAGATCCTATTAAACCAAATTTTGCAATTCTATTAGCCAGCAGAAGATTAAAACAGTGTACTAGTAAAGCAATTACGGCCGTAGTTCTCGAAACGTTACAAAAATTTCAAGTGTCAACCAGTCAACTGTTGTTGTTCATGAGCGATGGTGCAGCAACAATGTGTAGTGTAGGCCGTTCCCTTAAAGAAAGTGTGAAGGACTTTTACATGTTACGTGTAAAGTCCATGCTTTACATCTTGTGGCACAAACTATTCGAGAGTGTTACCCGGAGGTGGATGCATTAATAGCAAACACAAAAAAGTGTTTCTCAAAAGTCCTAAGAGGACTAGGGCATTCCACAGGTTATGCCCTGGTATTCGAGAACCACCATAGCCCATTCTTACGCGTTGGGGAACGTGGTTAAAAGCCGCTTTTATTATAATGAACATTTTCAAGAAGTCAAATCCGTTATTTTGCAATTCGTCCCTGCCGAAGCTAGAGCTATTAGGATGAGCCAGAAGGGATTTCTCGATATTTCTGTTGAAACACATCTAAAGAATATTAGCAACAATTACAAAAGGTTAGTAGACGCGATAGAAAATTTGCAAAATTCTGGATTGTCGTTGGTAGAATCAGTGCAAGTCGTGGACGAAGTTAGTACATTGTTACACAGTATAAACGATGCAACAAGTGGACGAGTTTTAGCTAAGTTCGATAGTGTTTTAAAAAAGAATCCGGACTACACGAGATTAAGACAAATGTGCGATGGGGCATCTGCAGATTCCTTGACTAAGTCTAAAGATTATTTTAATTACGCCTGTCTTACTTCGGTAGACGTGGAACGGCCGTTTTCGAAATATAAGAACATTTTTTCGTCTCGGCGAACATCCTTCACCGAGGCAAATGTGGAAACTTATCTGATGGTGCAACTTTTTAAACAAGCCTATCCGCATTATTAAGAAGGATAGAATTTATTTATTATATCTTTATTTACAGTTACATTATTAAGTACAACAGAATAAAAAAAAACGTTCAGTTTCTCAGTTATTTCCTTATTACATCCCATTTACAACGCATACCGTTTTCAATCAAATAAAAAATCATAATGAAAATAAAAACACCTCAGCGTGTACATATATATATATATATATATATATATATATATATATATATATATATATATATATATATATATCCGCTCTAATTACTAAACATTATTATTGCGTCGGCTTTTATTTTTTTACTCTTGTGTATTAATTTCGAAATATCACATATCTGCTGTGACTCACATATACGCTATTTACAATAAGCGGCCGTTGCGCCTGATTCCGATTCTGTTGGATGGCGCAATTTGGCCCGCTCTAGTTATATCTGTTGAGTTCACTCGACGAGTCCTTTTTGTTTGTAATTGACCATGCTGTTTTCGACCTATTATTCGAATTTCTCACGAAATTAAGATTGAAATTTTTTTTGCATTATCTACGAGCCCTTTCCCATATTAGTTGGCCCAGCCTAGAATTTTTCAGAATTTTTATTTTGTAAGAAAAATTGTAAGTAATATACCACAAGAACATTATTTTTTTTATTTAACTTTTTTAACATCTTTAAACGAAAATAAATCTGTATTTACTGACGATATATAATACAAAATGTGCATAAATAGAAAAAAATTCAACAAACCTTAAATTAACAAAAATACTATTTTACAGTTAACCACTGGGTAATTTCGCCTTATTTTTTATGACATCCAAAATTCTTCGGGGCATAGTATTAACCACGCCTTGATAAAATTCTGGTTAAAAGAATCTCATATTTCCTGAAGCCTTTCCTTCAGTTCAGGAATTGTTCTAGCAGGGTGTTTTCGAAGCACCTTCTTCATCTCGTGCCACAACGTTTCGATAGGAGACAAATCGGGACTGCTAGAAACCCATTCCAAAAGTGGTATGTTTTAGTCTTCCATCCATTTTAAATCTTTTTTTGAAGTGTGACATCCTGCACCGTTATGCTGGAACACAAAATCTTGGCCGATGTCAAGTATTCTTCCATGATTGGTAAAAGTGATTCTTCCAAAATGTCTAAATATTTGTTAGTATCGACAGTTCCTTCAATAAAATGAAGTTTACCCATCCCTTTTGATGACATGCTACCACAGACCATAATCGATGCCGATCATTTTACCTTTTTTTTTAAGACAATCAGGATGAAACGCCTCATGTCTGCGGATAACTCGACTTCTACTGTCTCCAACACACACTTCGAATCCGGCTTCATCGCTCCACTGTATTGCATGCCATTGCTGAGGTGTCCAATCTTTATGTTCTTTTGCCCATCGTAATCTATTATTCTTCTGGCGTGGTGTTAAAAGTGGCTTTTCTTTGGCCTGAAATAAAACCGCCGGTTATAAAATACCAGTTTCTTTTTAAAACATAAAAATTCCTACCTTATAAGTGCCAAATCCTAGTTTGTGGACCTCTCTATGACATGTGGATCTTGAAATTCGCCTTCCAACAGCATCGCTCCACAAAGCACTTAATTCAAGATAATTAGCACGTCGATTTTTCACAATAACTCTTGTTAGTGCTCTTTTATCCGCATCGGTAATTTTGCTTTTTCTTACATATCTGGGCTTTGCGGCTACTGAACCAGTAGTCTTATATCTACTAACAATATTTCTTACACTATATCGAGATAACTCCAATAAATTTGCTATTTCCGAATTAAAATATTTGATAATAATTGAACGGATTTTGTCATCTAAAAAGTTTCCTATGTCCATTTTAAAAAAGTCGAACCTTTAAAGGGCTGAATTAAAATTAAACTAAATAAAATACGTCCTAACAGCTCTTATCAATTGTTTGGCGCCCCTCTTACAAAGCCACCTTGACCTGTTGGCTTACCTTGTAACAATATCAAAACGAGCTGATGTTTGAAAATAAAGCCTTTTTTGGCGCATGTTTTTATTTTCTGCTGAAATTTCTAAAATACAGCGATAAAGTAGATGTTATTCGCTGCATGTAATTAATTACGCGCTGTTATTAAATTTGCGACTCAAAAAAGCATCTAAAGTATATTATCGTTTAGACTGTATCCAAAAAACTGATTTCATTAGATGAGGAAACTGGTATGGGAAGGGGCTCGTAGATGTTTACTGTATTCGATTTTATAAGTTATATGATTCTGGCGTCTTCGTTTGACTAATGACATATATTGCATCCAGCTTCCTTTTCGTCTCTTTTAAATTTCTTGTATACCACACCGGTATTTTGTTTTCAGAGAATTATTTTCTTTAGGACTAGGTAATTAAGCTTTTACTTAGATTAAGATCAAATTTCTTTAATATCATCAATACAAATTAATAATAAGGGTACTTTGCTTAAGAATTTCACACTTTTTAACTTCTATAATGCCCTGTACGTTCGAATGCAAGTTCGAGCACTGTATTCAACGTCACAAAATACACGAAATTATTGATGAGAAATGATTAAAAGAAAAAAATAGAAAAAAAAGATTTACCAGAGTGGGATACCCCATCTGGAGACTTTCGTATGGTCCGTTAGACTTCCTTTTTAATACAGTCCGACAAATAAGTTCCGAGACTCGAACCATATCTGAGTAACTAACCATCTATGTGTTCAAACCGGCGTTTGAAAGCTGTGATGTTCCTCTTTCTAGTAATACCAATTTTGCTTCAATCGGTTGACAAATAGCAAAGTTATGACAGTTCTCCCAAAACAACTTTTTTTTCGATATTGAAATACTAACATGGAAGAAGAGCAATTATCAAATTTCATGCAAATCTTTGTAAAAATGCATCAGAAACATTCCGGTTGATGCAGCAAGTGTACGGCGATGATTGTTTGAGTAGAGCAAATAGTTTTCAGCGGCATAGACGTTTTTTGGATGGCAGAGAGACGTTAGAAGATGATAAACGTGAAGGAAGGCCAATTTCAGCTCGGACACCCGAAATGATCGAAAAAGTACGTGATTTTATCGCAAATGATCGCAATGCTTCGCTGAAAATGATAGAAGAGGCTTTAAACATCAGCAGAGAAATGATCCGAACCATTCTTCACGAGGATTTGGGCAACCCGACCCGAATATCGTGATCCAGAGACCTGATAATGCACCGTGTCACACCTCACTCATTATTCGTCAATTTTTGGCTCAAAATCAAGTCTGTGAGTTGAATCTTCCGCCGTATTCACCTGATTTGGCCCCGTGCGACTTCTCTCTATTCCCAACATTAAAAGTGAAGTTGAAAGGATGTTTTTTTAATGACATTTCGACCATCAAAACAGCTACAACGCGAGCACTGGATGCAATTCCACAAAATGAGCTAGAATACGCATTTGAATCGCTGTAACAAGTGTAACAAGTGTATTGAAACTAGAGGAGAATATTTTGAATAAAAAAATCGAAAAATATTCAGATATCTTGTTTCAATGATGTTTTCAACGGCCTGTCCTGAAACTTATTTGTCGCACCGTGTATGGTGCTTCATATGGCTTGTTAGATTATGTGAATTCTTAAATTTAGCCGAACACAACTCACAAGAATAACGGCAATCCCCCATATGCACTGCCATATGCCTTTTTACATCTATAGAGCAGAAATATGACATTTTACAAACTTCACAAGTAAAACGTTTTTCACCGGTGTAATATTTAATGTGAGACTCTTCTGAGAAAATGACTTCTCGCAAATTTCGCAAGTAAAAAGCTTTTCACCGGTGTGTTCTAATATGTTTCTTCAGCCCATCCTTCCTACAAAATGACTTCTTACAAATCTCGCAAGTAAAAGGCTTTTCATCGGTGTGTTGTAATATGTTTCTTGAGTCTAATCTTCCCACAAAATGACTTCTTACAAATCTCGCAAGTAAAATGTTTTTCACGCGTGTGTCTTCTACTATGAGCCAGCAGGTTACTCTTATCAGAAAATGATTTCTTACAAATTTCGCAAGTAAAAGGCTTTTCACCAGCGTGTATTCTAA
>JAROYD020000003.1:2592367-2646489 GCA_029618875.2 Dynastes tityus
ATTTTATGTTAACTTTTATGCGCTCGCCACGCCTCTGGCTGTTACCGCATAGTTGCCCAGTTTAATAATTAAATTATAAATCACAGCTTCAGAGGTGTGGTTTGAATAAAATGATTTCTGTTGAGCTTTATTGAACTTGCCCTGATAACGGTAGACCACTGCAAATCAACTCAGGTATTGTTACAAAAGAAAGTATTAAACTCATCAGGTGTTATATCTGTTGAGTTTACTCCACGAGTCCTATGATTTATGTTTTTGTTTGTAATTGACCACGCTGTTTTCGACCTATTATTCGAATTTCTTGGGAAATTAAAATTGAAATCTTTTTTGCATTATCCAGATATTTACTGCATTCATCATTTCTTTTTTAAGTTATATGCTGTGTTTTTATTGTTTGACTAATGACATATATTGCAACCAGCTTCTTTTTCCTCTTTTACATTTCTTGTATACCACATTGGTATTTTGTTTTTAGAGAATTATTTTCTTTAGATTCAGTAATTAATCTTTTAATCTATATCGCCCCGTACGCAGTGGCGTAACTACCAAATTTGGCCCCCACGCAAGATCTTTCAAAGCCCCCCCCCCCCATATATTTATATTTTTTCTTTAGAATCATTTACTTTAAATTAAATATGTATAGCGTCATTAAATCTCTGCCTAGGAAAAATATTTTTTATAAGTAATTAGTAATTATTACAGAGAGATACTCATTGATTCAGGAATTAAAGAAATTAATCCGTAGATAAGTACATAAAAGGGAAAGATTATAAATATATAGTTTATTTGTTAAAAAATATTACACATAGGGAAGTTACAACGGTTTGGTAAAACGAAAAATATATACATAATTTTTTAAAATGTAAAAACAGTATTAAAACAAAGCATACTACATCAATTTTTTTTCTAGCTTTTTTTCCGGAAAGCAATTAATGCAATCCTTAATATCTAACTTGCCAGCCAAGTCGTTCTTTATGGCTAAAAGTGACATTGAAGTTAATCTCTCCTGTAAAATTTGATTTCTGAAGTAATTTTTTATCACTTTTAACTTAGAAAACGACCTTTCCGCTGTTGCTACGCTTAGAGGTAAGGTTAAGTAAAGGATTAATGCTTTTAGAGTATTTTGAAAACTTGACGGGGCCGTTGAATTTTTTAGGTACTTTAAAAAATCTGAAATACTGCCTAAATTTTTTAAATCATCACTAACGCTGGCCACGAGCGGTACCGCGCATCGACATAGAATCAGCTCGGACCGAGAGGAACGGTAGTATTACTTCGTCTGCGGAGCAGTACGGACATTTTCGCTGGCGGTCACTTGCGCAATTGTTTATCTGTCCTAGGAAAATTATGATTTCGTCAGCAAAACGACCGCGGTCGGACAAACTTCGAAAATTTATTGCAGAAATTCCAGACTTAATATATGAAGGTGCTAAAATTAAATGTGTAATCTGTAAAATCCCGTTGATGTGTTGGTCCAGACAACATTGTCTACGACACGTAAATAGTGAAAAGCATGTCTCAAAACGAAAATGGCGCACGAGACAATGAAAAATGTATATTTAATTTATGCGTTACGTTTATCGCATGTAATATACCGTTTAATTTACTAGACAAGGAACCATTTATCTGCTTTTGGAATAACTATTCGGAGTGCAAATTACCAAGTCGAACATCGTTACGAAGAATTGTGCCATCTGCACATATTGAACAAAAAATAAAATCGGAGTTGAAAGATCAAAAATTGTGGTTACGTGTCGACGAAACAACGGATCGGAAGAAACATTCTGTTCTTAATGTAATGGCACGCAAATTGGAACCTCATTAATCGGCACCTTCAATTCTATTAGTCTCCAAACGAATACAACAGTGTACTGCCGAAGTAATTTCAAAGTTAGTGTTAAATACATTGGACAAGTTTGAACTTTCAACAAACCAACTCTTGATGTTAGTGGGTGATGGTGCTGCAAACATGCTTTCTATAGGCCGGTCTCTTAAAAAGCATTCTGCTAATTTGTTACACATTACGTGTAAAATTCATGCTCTCAATCTTGTGGCGGATAGTATCAGAAAATGTTATCCTGAGGTAGACGCTTTAATAGTGCATACCAAAGCAGTATTTGTCAAATCACCGAAACGTATTCGCGAATTTCACAGACTGTGCCCCCGTATACCAGAGCCACCAGAACCTATTCTAACTCGTTGGGGAACATGGTTCAGGCCGCGTTTTATTATCATAAATATTTTGACAATATTAAGAACGTGGTTTTACAATTCGATACAAAGGAAGCTGCCGCTATCCAGAAAAGCCAGTCGAAATTTCAAGATAGTCAGGTTAAAAAGGATTTAAAAATCATTCACGACAATTACTTCGGGCTAGCACATGCAATAGAAAAATTACAAAATCCTGCGGTGCCGTTAGAAGAATCTCTACAAATAGTGCAACATGTTCACGCACAGCTATGCGCGATTGAAGACGCAAAAAATGTTTCTGTTCTAGAAAAATTTGAAAGTGTTTTTGAGAAAAATTCTGATTTTGGCACATTAAGACAGATTTGTGAAGGTGCGTCAACAGAATCGTTAAGTTATTTGAAAGATTATTTTACTTACGCAAATATTGCGTCACTAGATGTAGAACGTTCGTTCTCTGCATATAAACGCATTTTTTCCTCGTTTTGCCGAAACAGTTGAAACGTATCTAATGTTGCAGATATTTAACAGACATTATTCACTTTGTGATTTCACGGAGGACTCTTAAAATGGTAAGTGTTTGAGCACGTGTTATTTAATTTTTATTTAAAAGATGAGAGAAATTATTTGCGGCAGCAAACATCTCTATTAGCAGAATAACTCTAGCGGAACGCGAGGCCTGGTCGACTCCCCGCTACTGCGCGGTACCGCTCGTGGCCAGCTTTAATCATCACACATTAATCTATTGTTCCTTATGGCGGTAAGTTCTAAAGACAAGGATTCTGAAAAATCATGTTTATAAAATGTTTGTAAATTCTTTCCATTTTTTATTACATCATCTAAAGGTATTTGGAAAAAAATTGATGGGTTTAAAAAATTAAAAAACTCTATGTACCGAAACAATTCAAACCTATTATTTATTTGTACTTTAATAATATCTATAGCTGCAAAAAATACATTGGCTTTAAATTGGTTTTCCATATCTAGAAATCTATGATCAGAACAAAGTTCCTCAAAATCGTATTTAATTTTGGACATTCGTTTTTGACTAAATTGTGGATTTATTCCCCATTTTTGGGCAATTTGTATAGCTTCATTTTGTATTTCTAAGTAATTTTCCCTTGAATCCGAGACGTATCGAAGAGTTCGTTTGAGGACATCAACAGTAGTGTTTAACTTTGTGCTGGGACTTTGTTCTGATTTTGATAAAAAATTAATTTCTTGTAATATTTGGTCCAAAAACACGGTAAAAAAACTCAACATTTTCGACATTTTTGAATAAGGTTTTAGCTTCATTTCGTTCGTCCGGCTTCTTTGAAATTAAGATGATTTTATTAAGTGAACTAACAATATCGGTATATCTATGTCTAATAGCAGTTAATGATCGCAACCTATCCGACCATCGCGTAGGATTCAGTTTTTTAATTTTTTCAGATGAATTTTCCGTAAAAGTAGAGTCCCATCTGACGATACAACTTCCGAAAAATGTGTATATCTTTTCTAAAGTATGAAAAAAGGTACTTAACTCTTTCATTTCTTTTATAGTATCATTAATTACCAAATTAATGTTGTGAGCAGCGCAATGGATGTAAATTGCCGATGGCTCTATATCTGTAATTCTTTTCTGAACACCAGAATATATACCGCTTATAACATTAGGCACCATCATAACCCTGCCCCCTACATTTATGAATATCCAGTCCTAATTCATCCAAAGTATTTAAAATTGTTGACGTTATGGCAGCAACAGTTTGAGACTCAATTTTTAAGAAGCGGCCGACGCGACAGCGGCTATCAAAAGACAATACTTCTTATTATTTGAATATTTTCCTTTTGCGAAACTGGTGATAATGTAATATGCGAAAGAAAATGCTGACGCTGATGTTCTTCGGCGACGGAGAGAGACGCGGTCGGTTTGTGCTATCGCGGACGGGAGGCAGTCCAGCAACGCCAGCTTACTACTATAGAAGTTCTTACGTTACACTTATCATATAGAAATATATTCTTAAATCATTGTTTTGAGATTTTTGAGTTGTATTTCTTAAATTATACTTCCGAACAATTTGAGTTTCTAACAGTGCAGCGGCGGGATACACACACGTTTGAAGCGTGTTAGAAGCATTAATTTGCTGTACAAATGGGTCGGCATAATCGACGTCCGTCAACATCGTCGACGTCTTCGGAAGAAGATCGAAATCCGAAACGAAGAAACGAGCGGCCGCAAGTTGAACGAGATTTTGGCGCAAAATATCATACTTCTAATTAGTCACAAGGAATATGCGTACGTAGCGTTTCAAGTATACCGTCAACGTCGGCAGAATCTCGCATAGAGCGATTAGAACGTCTAATCGAGCAATTGACTAAAGATAATAATTCAACTAGTATAAATATGCGGGATTCTACTCGATATACTTTACAATCAGATTGTATACCTGAATTTGAACCGGGAAATATGGGCATGACTTCTCGACGTTGGGTTGAGAAAGTAGAGCAATTGGCTGAAATAAATAATTGGGATGATTGCGCTAAAATGTATCATATGCAAAATCGACTTAAAGGTTTAGCACGAACATGGTCTAACGTCGTATGATCATACGTGGGATGACTGGAAACATCTAATATCAACTTTTCCTGAAAATTATGACTTTGCCCAATCATTAAAAAAATTAATTGCTAGAACAAAACCAAAAGAATCGTGGGACGAATTTTTTCGCAAAAATGGAATTAATACGCGCTTGCAAAATTGAAGGGAAAGATGCGGTTTCATGCGTTATCGATGGGGTGGGAAACGTTCTCAAAAACCGTACAAAGTCGTGAACGCTGTGGATAAATTAAAATTATTTTCAGCCACAGAAAGCACTTCCAGTGATTCTTCTTCTTGTGAGAATTGAGTCTATGGAATGTGTTTCTGTCAACGTACCTGTAGGAATATCTTATTTCTAATCTTCTTTGTTTAATGCTTAGGTACAGAGATCAAGCCCTGCGAGGACGCTGGGGCATGCAGCATGGCCGACTGAAAGAAAATGCTGACGCTGATGTTCTTCGGCGACGGAGAGAGACGCGGTCGGTTTGTGCTATCGCGGACGGGAGGCAGTCCAGCAACGCCAGCTTACTACTATAGAAGTTCTTACGTTATACTTATTATATAGAAATATATTCTTAAACCATTGTTTTGAGATTTTTGAGTTTTATTTCTTAAATTATACTTCCGAACAATTTGAGTTTCTAACGTATGTTAATTTTATATAAAATAAGAACATAATTTTCATAAACAAAAATGTACGGATTATTTTGAATTCTTATTTTTTACTAATTAGAATTTTTACTATTAGATTTATTTATCATAACAGGAGTAAAAACATAGAAGATCGGAAAGCTCTTTGGACCACCTTGCGTCTAGGGCCCCTACGCATTGCGTGGGTGTAGCTACGCCACTGCCTGTACGTTTGAATGCATGTTCGAGCAGTGTATTCAACGTCTCAAAATACACAAAACTATTGGCGAAAAACGATTAAGAGAAAAAATAAAAAAAAGGAAAATTCTCCAGAGCGGGATACCCCATCTAGAGAGCTTCGTATGGTCCGTTAGACCTTCTTTGTAATATGCTGCTTCATATGGCGTGTTAGATTTGGCGAACTTGTAAATTTAGCGGAACACAACTCACAAGAATAAGGGCAATCCCCCACATGCACTTTCATATGTCGTTTTACCTTTTCAGAGCGGCCAAATTGCATTTTACAAACTTTACAAGTAAAAGGCTTTTCACCGGTGTGTGTTCTAATATGTTTCTTCAGTCTATCCTTCTCACAAAATGACTTTTTACAAATCTCGCAAGTAAAAGGCTTTTCACCGGTGTGTGTTCTAATATGTTTCTTCAGTCTATCCTTCTCACAAAATGACTTTTTACAAATCTCGCAAGTAAAACGTCTTTCACCGGTGTGTTTTATCATATGAATCATCAGTCCGTTCCTACCAGCAAACGACTTTTTACAAACCTCGCAAGTATACGGTTTTTCACCGGTGTGTGTTCTAATATGTCTCATCAGTGCATACTTCACAAGAAACGACCTTTTACAAACTTCGCAAGTAAAAGGCTTTTCACCGGTGTGTTTTATCATATGATTTGTCAATCCATTCTTACCAGCAAACGACTTCTTACAGACATCGCAAGTAAAACGCTTTTCGCCAGTGCGCGTTCTAATATATTTCTTCAGTTCATCCTCCTCACAAATCTCGCGAGCAAACGGCTTTTCACCAGTGTGTTTTCTAATATGAGTCGTCAGGTTATTCTTCTCAAAAAAAGACTTTTTACAAATTTCGCAAGTAAAAGGCTTTTCACCGGTGTGTGTTCTAATATGTTTCTTCAGTCCATCTTTCCCACAAAATGACTTTTTACAAATTTCGCAAGTAAAAGGTTTTTCACCGGTGTGTGTTCTTATATGCTTCCTCAGCCCGCCCTTTTCAGAAAAAGACTTTTTACAAATTTCGCAAGTAAAAGGCTTTTCACCGGTGTGTGTTCTAATATGTTTCTTCAGTCCATCTTTCCCACAAAATGACTTTTTACAAATTTCGCAAGTAAAAGGCTTTTCACCGGTGTGTTTTCTAATATGAGTCGTCAGGCTACCCTTTTCAGAAAATGAATTTTTACAAATTTCGCAAGTGAAAGGCTTTTCACCGGTGTGTGTTTTAATATGTTTCTTCAGTGCATCTTTCCCACAAAATGACTTTTTACAAATTTCGCAAGTAAAAGGCTTTTCACCGGTGTGTGTTCTAAAATGCTTCTTCAGTACATCTTTCCCACAAAATGACTTTTTACAAATTTCGCAAGTAAAAGGCTTTTCACCGGTGTGTGTTCTAATATGTATCGTCAGTCCATTCTTTCCACAAAATGATTTTTTACAAATTTCGCAAGTAAAAGGCTTTTCACCGGTGTGTTTTCTAATATGAGTCGTCAGGCTACTCTTTTCAGAAAATGACTTTTTACAAATTTCGCAAGTAAAAGGCTTTTCACCGGTGTGTGTTTTAATATGTTTCTTCAGTCCATCCTTCCCACAAAATGGCTTTTTACAAATTTCGCAAGTAAAAGGCTTTTCACCGGTGTGTGTTCTAATATGCTTCTTCAGTACATCTTTCCCACAAAATGACTTTTTACAAATTTCGCAAGTAAAAGGTTTTTCGCCGGTGTGTGTTCTAATATGCTTCTTTAGTCCGCCCTTCTCAGAAAATGACTTTTTGCAAATTGCGCATGTAAAGGGCTTTTCACCGGTGTGTGCTCTAGTATGTGCCTCTAGATTGGTCTTGCGACGAAACGTCCGCCCGCAATATCGACACATGTGAATCTTCCTGGGCAAATGTACGCTCCCAATATGATGATATAGTTGTTTGTGTTTAAAGCTTTTATTGCATTGGTCATTCGAAATTTCAACCTTAATATTTTCCGATATGGCACCTTGTGCTACATTGTGATCACCTATCAACGATATACCTGCTTTTGAATCAAGAAAATCCCCTGTTTGAACTATAAAATCTTCTAATTTAATATCTGCATCACTATTATATGTTTCACAGTTCTCAGTACTAACCATATCCTTGCTTAATTGCTCATCCAAATTTTCAATTTTGTTTCCCAATGAGACACCTTGTGCTATGATGTCGTCTTTTATCAAAGATATTCCTGCTTTTGAATCAAGAAAATTTCCCGTTTGAACTATACAATCTATATCTGCGGCACTATTATATTCTTCGCAGTTATTATCGTGATCTTCATGCAATTCATCATATTCTGAGGCCATTTTTGTGAACGCTTTTACAGAATGTTGTTTATTGAAATAATGGAATATAACCTAAAATTGGACCCATTTCTTCTTCTCCAACTACGTTAATTTGTTTTACGCTACTTCAAGGGAAATGGTAACCTATGTGAAACCAGGACCGCAGAATAAATCACATAAAAAAACTTCCTCCTAAAAAAGAAACAAAAGAAATAAGTTAGTACAAAAGATTAGATAAAATTTAAGCAGAACTACAAAACAAGCATGAATCAATCTGAGCTGGCTAACCACCAAGCGCTGCGTTGAGTGCTTTAAGATAAGTATAAAATAATGCCACTCCCTAAAGTACTTTGAACACTGCTAAAAGTGTTTCCAGCACTTAAAGTGGTTCATGACTTTGAAACGTGAAAGCAACATCTTTAAAAATTTGTCTTTTATGGGTTTTATTATCTGGCGCAAACACAATATACTTTAAGATAAAAAAGAAACACACTCCAATTTAGAAAAGGGAAAATTGGAGAATGGAACTGCAACATATAGAAGGTCAAATGATAGCAAACAATACCTGAACCTCCTATCAGGAAGTTAAAAACAGGAAGGTAAGGAAGAATAATCAAACCTTATGTGCTAAAAGCAAAAGATGGAGATTTAATTGGGGATCCACGGGAAACTAAAAAGGTGGACAGAATATTTTTATGAACCGCTAAATGATTTAGAAGAGGACACAGACCTAGACGAAAACATGAAAGTGAATACGGATAGAAATGACTTAATAGAGAAGCTAATAAAAGCTGAAATCAAAGAAATTATATTGGAACTGAAGAATAGTAAATCAGGAGGTGAAAATGGAAGTAAAGCGGAAATTTAGAGAGCATCTGGAAACCAGATTAATAAATTTAATAAAACAAGCATGGGAGGAGGAAGAAATTCCAAAGGATTAGGGAAAAGTAGCTATCCGTCCAATACGGAAGAAAGGGAGCTTGACAGAATGCTCTAATTCCAGTGGCGTTGCACTCATAGATGTAGCTTATAAAATGTTAGTATGAACTATAAGAAAAAAGCTAATCGAAATTAATGAATATTGGGGAGGCTTTAGAAAGGGGAAGAGCGCCATAGACCAAATATTCATTCTTACTATGAACAAAACTTGGCTTTGCACATGTTATTCGATGATTATAAACAGGCCTATGATTTAATAGACAGAAACAAGATGTATATTGTGCCAAAAAAATTAGGCATCTTGGAAGGAATTCACTTCTTTAACAATCAATGTTATACACTTACCGGAATGTAATTCTACTAAATTCTTGGGTTTAACCCTTGAGTCTAATCTACTTTGGAATGAACACTGCTGAAGGTTAACGGAGAGAAAGTGTCGCTGTTCGTTTCACAAGAAGACGAAGACCTGCTCCATTGAGAGTTGATGTTGGGGGAGTTGAGGTCCCCTGGAGGTACGGTGAGGGATTTGGGCGTCGTGTTCGATCGGGGGCTAACGTGGAGGTTTCACGTTGACTACGTGCGTGAGAAGTACATTAAGGCCAGAAACACGCTGATAGCGCCTTTTCGTGGGAGCTCTGCGATGGATCTGAAGACTAAACTATTGATATACACAACACGTCTCAGACCAGTTATCACCTACGGAGCGTTGGCCTGGATGACGGCCGCCGCCAGCAATTTGAAGAGAATCGAGGCCCTATAGAGCAAGACCTTGGGGATGATCGCGAAGGCGCAGTGGTTTGTAAGAAACTCACAGTTACGTCGGGACCTCCAAATTCCATCCATCGAGGAACATCTCCACAAATTGGCGCGCGACACCCTGGAAAGAGCAAGAAAGTCATCAAACTTGCTCCTGGAGCGGGCGGCGGTGGAACCCCAGGACCATGCTCCATGTCGGTCTACAGTGATTAGTAGAGTTCATTAGCGCAAACGGGCAGTGGCGGAGCTTCGATACAGCCCTCAGTATAACTGCGAGTCTCAATCAGATCTGTTGTGTATACATGTACGCTGCCGTAAATACTATTTCGTAGTTCTTCGTTTGTTTTAAAAATGTTGCCTACGTCACGAAAACGACCAATGTTGGACAAAGTTACAGAATTTATAGCAGAAATGCTTGACCTCAACTATGATGGCGTTAAAATTCAATGTGTAGTTTGTAATATCCCTCTAATGTGTTGGTCCAAAAGGGATTGTCTACGTCACGTAAATAGTAAACAGCATTCTTCAAAAAAAAAAATTGCACACGACACTATGACAAATTTAAATTTAATTTATGTGTTACCTTTATTGCATGTAATCTACCGTTTAATTTACTAGACAAGGAAGCATATGTCTTCTTTTGGAATAAATATTCGGGCTGCAAATTACCAAGTCGGGCACCGTTACAAAGAATTGTGCCATCTGCTCGTGAACACGTCGAAAAAAGGATTAAATGGGAGTTGAATGATAAAAAACAGTGGTTATGTGTGGACGAAGCAACAGATCGTAAAAAACATTCTGTGGTTAATGTAATAGTACGTACAATGGAACCACATCAATTGTCGCCTTCAATCCTATTAGCTTCCAGACGAGTACAACAATGTACTGCTGAAGTAATTTCAAAGTTAGTGTTAAATACAATGGAAAAGTTTGAACTTTCAACAAATTAACTGTTGATGTTTATGAGTGATGGTGCCGCAAACATGCTTTCTGTAGGCCGGTCTCTTAAAAAACATTGTGCTTGTTACTTAACTTGTTACATATTACGTGTAAAATTTATGCTTTCAGTCATGTGGCAGATAGTATTAGAAAATGTTATCCTGAGGTAGACGCTTTAATAGCGCATACAAAAGCAGTGTTTGTCAAATCCCCAAAACGTATTCGCAAATTTCACAGACTGTGCCCCCGTATGCCTGAGCCACCAGAACCTATTCTTACACGTTCGGGAACATGGTTGCAGGGCGCGTTTTATTATCATAAATATTTTGAGAGTATTAAGAATATCAGAGTATTAAGAGTATCAAGGAAAGCCAGTCGAAATTTCAAGATAGTCAGGTTAAAACGGATTTAAAAACTATTCAGAACAATTACTTCGGACTAGTGGTGGCAATAGAAAAATTACAAGATCCTTCGGTGTCGTTAGCGGAATCTCTGCAAATAGTGCAACATGTTCACGCACTGCTATGCGCGGTAGAAGACGCAAAAAATGTTTGTGTTCTAGAAAGGTTTGAAAGTGTTTTAGAGAAAGATACTGATTTTGTCACATTAAGACAAATTTGTGAAGGTGCGTCAACGGAACCGTTAAGTTGTTCCAAAGATTATTTTAGTTACGCAAATATAACGTCACTAGATGCAGAACATACGTCTTCTGCATATAAACACGCTTTTTCCTCACGCCGCACTCGGTTTGCCGAAACAACTGTGGAAACATATCTAATGTTGCAGATATTTAACAGACATTATTCACTTTGTGATTTCACGGAAGTCTCTTAAGACGATAAGTGTTTGAGCACGTATTATATTTTATTCCTGACCATTTATTTTGTGTAAACTTTTATGCGCCCGCCACTGGCTCTTGGCGCAAATTGAGCAACTCCAGAAAGCTATCGTAAGGTCTGCATCATGCAGATCTATGTTTATAAATCTAAAACATTTTACAACTTGCATCATAACATGTATAATTTTGATGATAATTCGCAGTATTATGACTATCCTAGGCGGATTAAGGAGCACATATACATTTGTAGACGTACGCAGTCTTTTACTTTATATTTTAGTTTTATGTATTACTTTTTTTACGTTATATTCACAGTGTGACCTAATAACAAATAAGATTATTATTATTGTTGATAATGAAGTTAATTAAAATGGCACTAAAACAAAAGAGCTCATATACCATAATAGACATCAGTTAATCGCCTATGCAGCTGATATTGTAATATTGGCTAGAACGAAGAAGGAACTAAACAGAACATTTCATGAAATTGAAAAAAATTGAAAGGGATATGGAAAAAATCTTCAGAAGAATACCCAAGGGGATAAAATAAGATAACAGACAATGGAGAAGAAGAAGATGCAAAGAGCTTACCGACATCTACCAGTATTCCAATAATGTATAAGCTGCGAAAGCATGGAGGGCCAGTTGGCTAGAACACGTCAATTACTTTGAAGTACTTTAAGCACTTTTAAAGGATTTAAATTATTTTCTGAAGTAACTGAAACACTAAAAATGGAGCTTCGGTTATTTTACAAACACTTCAATTTCGTTTCATCAAATAAAAATACTGTGATATGGTTGACGAAGGAGATGAATTGGAGATGTCAACGCCTTCATTCGTTTTACTAGGAGGAATAAACCTCTTCGCACTTATAAACCAACAAGAGTTTTAGGGTATTGCGTTAGGAACAGTCCAAAATGTGATCAATTAAATACGTTGACTACAAACCGTGATAAACACCCTATTAACACGGATGAAATTCACTTCTAATTCTAAGTTAGCACGTGCAAAATAGAATTTAAAAAAGAATGCGTCCACTCACCTTAGAAGATAACCGAAAAACCTCCAACAGACCGCAAACTTTGTTGAATTCATGTTTTGTTGGCAGCGTTGCCGGGGGGTACCAACATAAAAGTACTTTGACAAGACAAAAAAAGTACTGAAAATCGCTAAATAGTACTAATTCCATTTGCTGCTTTTATATTCCAATTATATCATATATTTACCCAAATAACATTTGACCTCATCAAATAATCAATTAACCCCCTATTTTAAAGATTTTATTAGCCAAATTAGTAATACCTATCTAATATCTTTTTCCGCCACTTTTTCTTTATTTTCTGTTCTAAACGATAATAAAACATTGTTTGTCGGTACATAAATGCATATTAAAGTGACTACGAGAATGTTAACAAGAAAATTTGCAGATACAAAACAGGAACGTAGCAGGTGTACAATTTCTTTTGCATCTGAAAGATTTAGTTGAATGATCGAATGAAAAAAGTACTCATTTTTTAAAAGTAGCACTTTGGTACAGCAGCATGAAAAGTACTACAAACAGTGCTTTAGCACTGCTTCCGGCAACGCCGTTTGTTGGTATTTGTTAGGAAAACGCACGCTAAACAGTGTTGCCAGGCACTGACGTTCAAATTACCGTACACGAGAAGCGAGATTACCGTATTTCAAATGAAATTAGGGTACAATTAATTTGTAGGTAATTTTATTTTACAAAATAAAACAATTGTAATATTTAATAATTTATTGGAACTTATGTACATCAAAGAATAAAATATAAAAATGTTTATATTGTATGCATAGACATTGGTTCAGATAAGAGTATCCCGCGTAATAAGGTGGATTGGGAATTCGAGAATGAAACATGTAATTAGGTGTATCAGAAACGTAAAAAATTAAATCATCATCGCTTTCTTCGGCGGTGGTTTCTTGTTTTTGGTAAAATGTGCTTGTATTCATTCTGGAAAGCATATCATATAAAGGAGTAAATTTTGTGCAGTTTCCACTTTTGTTAACATGCTGAGAAGACATACATTGATGGTCCCACTTATAAGTAGAATTGCTTAATTTGCGCCAACAGCCAGCGGCGGGCGCATAAAAGTTTACACAAAATAAATGGCCAGAAATAAAATATAATACGTTCTCAAACACTTACCGTATAAAGAGTCTTTCGTGAAATCACAAAGTGAATAATGTCTGTTAAATATCTGCAACATTAGATATGTTTCCACAGCTGTTTCGGCAAACCGACTGCGGCGTGAGGAAAAAGTGGGTTTATATGCAGAAAACGAACGTTCTACATCTAGTGACGTTATATTTGCGTAAGTAAAATAATCTTCGGAACAACTTAACGGGTCTGTTGACGCACCTTCACAAATGTGTCTTAATGTGCCAAAATCAGAATCTTCCTCTAAAACACTTTCAAACCTTTCTAGAACAGAAACTTTGTTTGCGTCTTCTACCGCGCATAGCTGTGCGTGAACATGTTCACGGGTTTACGCTGTCCCTTTTCCCTCGTTTTGTTTTTTGCCGGAAATGATTCCACCAATACCATAAGCTGTATTAGCTTTAATTTTTTGGTCAGGGTTACCAGGTTTACCTATTAGTTTCTCCCTAGCTCAACATCACAAAATTCCTTAGACTTTTTAGTAAAATACAGAATATATGGGGGTTCAAAAAAATAAGCGGTTACATACGGAATTTCCTCGCTAGCGTTGGCCTAAATTAGGGATGCACCTCCCAGGTTCAGGGTAAAAAGAAAATAGAGATGTTTATGCAATATTTTAGAAGAGTTTAGTAATGGTATTGAATAGAGAAAAAAGCACGCCAAACAATTCACTTAATTTGTTTTTCGAGTTTTTATTATGAGCAGACACAGAAAAGGATCTGAGAAGCTACAAATTTTTGTTTTAAAAGAGCACAATTTAAAATTACAGCTCCTAAAAGAACAAAATAACATTAGGAATTCTCCAAAAAGAAAATAACTTAAAAATGATGATAGAAGAAGAGCAGCATATAAAAATGAAAATTTTACAGAGGAAATAAAACCAGAAATGATCTACATGAAAGTAAATAAAAAGTAAGAGGTACCATCTCAGCAGATGTTAATGCATGATTTCTACAAATGTGTTTTTCATTACTTTCTTGCATTGGTTAGGTACCATTTAATTATGAACTTTACCTACGTTTACCATGTTTCTAGTTTCTAAGTTTTTGGCTGTCTGGACTGCATTACAACCTTAATTGAATTTTAAAAATCTTCATCACAGACTAACTCCCCTAACATTCATTTTCAGGTGAATGAAATATAATCGAAAGCTTTTGATACGTCAAATAGAGTAGCCGATGTTTTATTTGTAGTCTGGGCTAACAGCGGTAACAGTCAGTGTAGTAGATATCTGGTGCGAAGTCGGCGATTATTTATTTCACACGTTCACAGCGTCAGTACTAAATCGATGCTGCATGCGAGTGGTTCTATGTATATGTAGGCTGTCGTAACTTATTTCGTAATTGAACGCTTATGTTTGCTTTAAAAATGTCGCAGTTAGGTACGTCGCGAAAACGACCAATGGCAGACACAGTTAAAAACTTTATAGTGGACGTGCCGAACTTAATTTTTGATGGCGCTAAAATTCAATGTCTAGTTTGTAAAATCCCTTTAATGTGTTGGTCCAGAAGCCATTGCCAACGTCACATCGAAAGCAAACAGCATTCTTCTGCAAAAAGTGGCATACGAGACCAAGAAAAATTTACATTTGATTTATATGTTACTCTTATTTTATGTAATCTATCGTTTCATTTACTAGACAAAGAAGCATTTGTCTCCTTCTGGAATAAATATGCGGACTGTAAATTACCTAGTCGGACATCGATACGAAATGTAGTGCCATTTGCTCGTGAACATATAGAAAAAAGAATGAAAACGAAAATGAAAGATAAAAAACTGTGGTTGTGTGTGAACGAAACAACAGATCGTCAACAACATTCTGTGTTTAATGTAATGGTACGTACAATGGAACCACATCGACCGTCATCCTCTTTCTTACTTCCTTCCAAAAGAGTTGCATAAATTGTACTGCCGATGATGAGATTTTAAAGGTGGTGTTGAACTCATTGAACAAATTTGAAGTTTCAACTATGCAACGTTTATGAGTGATGGTGCCGCAAACATGCGTTCGCACAGGTCGATCTCTTAAAGAACACAGTGGTAACTTCTTACATGTAACGTGTAAAATCCATGCTAAATCTTGCGGCACAAACGATTCCTACATGTTTCCACTAGTAAAATGCATTGATCGCTAGTACAAAGGCAGCGTTTCTAAAGTCCCCGAAACGTACCCGACACTATTTCACAAACTGTGTCCTGATTTACCTGAACCACCATAGCCGATTGTTACACGTTGGGGAACATGGTTGCAGGCTGCGTTTTACTACAACAAATATTTTGATCAAGTAAAGAAGGTAGTTTTTAAAATTCAATCCGACAGAAGCTGCAGCAATCAAGAAAAGCCAGGAAATATTTCAAGATAGTCAGGTTAAAAGAGATTTACAAACTATTCACAACAATTACTTCGGACTAGCGGAGGGAATAGAAAAATTACAAAATGTTTAGATGTCGCTAGTGGATTCTGTTCAAATTGTGAATAATGTGCACGCACAGTTAAAGGCGAAACAAATTGGTGTGTAATACGAAAATTTGAAAGTGTTTTAGAGAAAGACTCCGATTTTCTTATATTAAGACAAATTTGTGAAGATGCATTAAGTTGTAGCGAAGATTATTTTAAATATGTAAATATAATATCGCTAGATGTCGAACGGTCGTTTTTGACATTAAAAAACATTTATTCCGCACGTCGTACTCACTTGACTGAAACAGCTGTGGAAACACATCTAATGATTCAAATATTTAACAGATGTTACCCAGTTTGTGATTTCACGAGCTTTTAAAACGGTAGGTGTTTCTGCGCGTTTTATAATTTATTTCTTACCTTCTATTTTATGTGTAAACTTTTGTGCGCTCGCCACGCCTCTGGCTGTTACCGCATTTTTGCCCAGGTTATTTATTTGTTTCGTCAAGTCCAGCAGTCACTCTGTCAACTAATTTACAAATCGCATCTGCTTGTTCTTTAGACAGCCATGTTGATGTTCTGAGAAAAGCGACATACCGCTGAAGTGGTCAAGTAGTCGGTTCCTTTGCACTTCTTCAAGTATTAGGTAGGATAGATATAGGCTGGTAGCATCCCGGACCATTTCCTCCTCTATTCTTGTATGACGGCAAAATCTTTCCTACTTGTAACTTTTGTGGAAAGAGATTTTCGCCTGTACATATATATATATATATATTCAACATCCTCGCAGGTGGTTCTAAAATCGATACAGCTACATGTTTTATCATTTTTGCGGACATACCGTATACGTCTTCAGCAGGATTTTTTTTGAGGTTCATAATTGTATTATAAATCACAGATTTGGAGGTGCGGTTTAAATAAAATGATTTCTGTTGAGGTTTATTAACCATGCTGTTCTTATCAAATTAAGATTGAAATCTTTTTTTGCATTATCCAGATGTTTAGTAGATTCTGTCGTTTTTATTGTTTGACTAATGACTTATGTCGCATCCAGCTTCCTTTTCATCACTTTTAAATTTCTTGTGTATTTTGTTTTCAAAGAATTATTTTCCTTGGTTTTTCTTTAGACTCAGTAATTAAGCTTTCAATCAGATTAGGAACACGCTTCTTGAATATTACGAATACAAATTAATAATAAGGATACTTTGCTTAAGAATTTCGAAGTTTTAAATTTCTGTAACGCGGTGTACGTTTGAACGCAAGTTCGAGCATTTTATTCAACGTCCTAAAATTCGCAACATTACTGATGAAAAATGATTAAAAGAAAAAAAAGAAAGTTTACCAGAGTGGGATACCCCACCTAGAGACTTTCGTACGGTCCCTTAGATTTCCTTTTTAATATGCCACCTCATATGCCGTGTCAGACTGTACGAATTCCTAAATTTGGCGGAACACAACTCACAAGAATAAGGGCAATCCCCCATATGCACTGCCATATGTCTTTGTAGATATGCAGAGCAGAAAAATTGCATTTTACAAACTTCACAAGTAAAACGTTTTTCACCGGTGTGATATTTCGTGTGAGTTTTTAGACCACTCTTCCGAAAAAATGACTTTTTGCAAATTTCGCAAGTAAAAGGCTTTTCACCGGTGTGTTTTATCATATGAATCGTGAGTCCACTCTTACCAGTAAACGACTTTTTACAGACCTCGCAAGTAAACATTTTTTTACCGGTGTGTGTTCTAATATGATTCTTCAGTCCATCCTTCCCGCAAAATGATTTCTTACAAATCTCGCAAGTAAAAGGCTTTTCACCGGTGTGTGTTCTAATATGTCTCCTCAGTCTACCCTTCTCACAAAATGACCTTTTACAAATCTCGCAAGTAAAAGGCTGTTCGCGGGTGTGTTTTATCATGTGAATCGTCAGTCCATTCTTCCTAGCAAATGACTTTTTACAAACCTCGCAAGTAAAAGGTTTTTCACCGGAGTGTGTTCTAATATGTCTCATCAGTACATACTTCTCACGAAATGACTTCTTACAAGCTTCGCAACTAAAAGGCTTTTCACGTGCGTGTCTTGTAATATGCTTCTTCAGTCCATCCTTCTCACTAAATGACTTCTTACAAATCTCGCAAGTAAAAGGCTTTTCACCCGTGTGTGTTGTAATATGTTTCTTCAGTCTACCCTTCTCGCAAAATGATTTCTTACAAATCTCGCAAGTAAAAGGTTTTACATTGTTGTGATTTCTAACATGTTTTGTCAGTCCACCTTTCTCACAAAATGAGTTCTTACAAATCTCGCAAGTGAAAGGCTTTTCACCCGTGTGTATTGTAATATGTTTCTTCAATCTATTCTTGTCACAAAATGACTTCTTACAAATCTCGCAAGTAAAAGGTTTTTCATCCGTGTGTCTTCTAATATGAGCCGTCAGGTTACTCTTCTCAGAAAACGATTTTTTACAAATTTCGCAAGTAAAAGGCTTTTCACCGGTGTGTGTTCTAACATGTTTCGTCAGATCGGTCTTGCGACGAAACGTCCGCCCGCAATAGCTACACATGTGAATCTTCCCGAGCAAATGCATGCTCCTAACATGATGAAATAGCTGTTTGTGCTTAAAGCTTTTATTGTAATAGTCGTTCGAATTTTCACCTTGTGCTACGCTGTGATCACTTATCAACGATATTCCTACTTTTGAATCAAGATAATCTCCTGTTTCAACTATAGAATCTTCTAATTTAATATCTACATCACTATTAAATTTTTCACAGTCCTCGGTACTAATGATATCCTTGCTTAATTGCTCATCGAAATTTTCATCTTTAATATTTACCAATGAGACCTCTTGTGCTAAGATGTCGTCGCTTATCAAAGATATTCCTGCTTTTGAATCAAGAAAGTCCCCCGTTTGAACTATACAATCTTCTAATTTAATATGTGCGGCACTATTGTATTCTTCGCAGTTATTATCGTAATGTTCATGCAATTCATCATACTCTATGGCCATTTTTGTGAACGCTTTTACAGAATGTTGTTTATTGGAAAAATAGAATATAAAGAAAATTTGACCCGCTTCTTCTTCTTCTCCAACTACGTTAATTTGTTTTTCGCTCCTTCAAAGGGAATGGTAACTTATGTGAAACCATGATATGTCACAAAAAGAATTTATCCTAGAAAAGAAACAAAAGAAATAAGAGTTATTACAAAAGATTACATAAAATTAAAGCAGAACTACAAAACAAGCAAGAATCATTCCGAGCTGGGTAACCACCAAGCACGGCGCTGAGTGCTTTAAGATAACAAGTATAAAATTGTTTCGAGTACTTAACAAGGTGGTTCATGACTTTGAAACGTGCAACCAACATCTTTAAAAATTCGTCATTTACGGGTTTTATTATCTCGCGCAAACACAATTTACTTTAAAATAAAAAAGAAACATATTCCAATCTAGAAAAGGAAAAATTGGGGAACGAAAGAGCAGCATATAGAAGAACAAACGATAGCAAACAATACTCGAACCTCCTATCAGGAAGATAGAAAGAGGAAAATAAGGGAAAATAAACAAATCTTATATGCTGAAAGCAAATGATGGAGATTTAATTGGGGATCCATGAGAAACTAAAAAGCTTGGCAGAATATTTTTACGAACAGCTAAATGATCTAGAAGAGAATACAGACCTAGACGAAAACATGGAAGTGAATGCGGAAGATGACTTAATAGAGAAGCTAACAAAAGCTGAAATCAAAGAAGTCATGTTAAAACTGAAGAACAGTAAATCAGAAGGTGAAAATGGAATTAAAGCGGAAATTTGGAGAGCATCTGGAAGCCAGATTAATAAATTTAATAAGACAAGCATGGGAGGAAGAAGAAACGCCAAAGGATTGGGGAAAAGCAGTTATCCGTCCAATACGGAAGAAAGGGGACTTGATAGAATGCTCTAATTCCAGGGGCATTACACTCCTAGATGTAACTTATAATATTTTACAATTAATGGATATTAGGGAGGTTTTAGAAAGGGAAGGAGCACTATAGACCAAATATTTACTCTTGAACAGAAATAAAACAACAGCTATGAACAAAACTTGCTGCTTACTTTATACTACTTTGAGATACAAACCAGGTTGCAATATCGGATATTATTGTGGGGTTCTTCTTTGTTTGCCAAAAAGGTGTTCCTTGTCCAGAAAGCTATCGTTAGGTCGATTGTTGGAGCGCGTTTTACTCAATCATGTAGATCTACATTTATAAATCTAAACATCTTAATCACTTGCATCATAATATGCATAATTTATTAAGGAGCACATATACGTTTCTAGTCGTACGCTGTCTGTACCTCGTCTGGGGATCACCAGCCTTGGCGTTAGTATTTACAATAGGATTGATACTGCCATTAAAGAAGTCAGAACGTTGAAGAAATTTTGGGTAGCAAGACTGAACTGTTTGAGTTCAGTCTGATGATGATAGCTTGGTTATCTAAACGTGCGTCCAGTACGGGTTAAGTGTTGTGGTAAGGGTTTTTAGTGAACTCTTTCATTGGTTCTTATTGTTTTGTCTTTGCTGCTTTCGTATTATTATATTTTATATTTTAGTTTTTTATGTTACTTCTTTTTTTGACCTGTTACATTCACAAAGTGTGACATAATAACAAATACAATAACTATTATTAACAATAAAGGGAAGATATCGAGAAATTTTGAAGTGAGAAGGGGTTTAAGACAAGGTGATACCTTAACCACAACATTGTTCAACCTAGTGTTAGAAAACATATCGAAAGTAAAATCCAGACGAAAGGGCTCATATACCATAATAGACATCAGTTAATCGCCTATGCAGCTGATATTATTGATACTATTAAGAACGAAGAAGGAACTAAACAGGACATTTCATGAAGTGAAAAAGATTGAAAAGGATATGAAAGATCTTCAGAAGAAGAATACCTGGATTAAAACAAGACAGCGGACAATGGAGAAGAAGGAGATGTAAAGAGCTTACCGACATCTACCAGTATTCAAACATTGTATAAGCTGCGAGAGCACGGAGGGCCAGTTGGCGAGGACACGTCAATTACTTTGAAGTACTTTAAGCACTTTTAAAGGATTTCAATTATATTGTCAAGTAACTGAGACACTAAAAATAGGGCTTGGGTCATTTTACAAATACTTCAATTTCGTTTCATCGAATAAAAATACTCTGTTATGGTTGACGAAGGAGATGAATTAGGGATGTTAATGCCTTCCTTCAATTTACTGGTGGGAATAAGCTTCTTCGCACTTATAAACTGACAAGGGGGTACTATTAGGTTAGAAATAGTCCAAAATGTGTTCAATTAAATACGCTGACTACAGACTATGATTAACACGGATGAAAATTACTTCGGTAAAATTCTAGATAACGAGCTTTTCGATTTTCGCGAAAATTTTTAGCGCATGACCTTCAAAAGGACCCCAAGTCGCACATTAGAAGCGATAAAAGTTTGTACAAATTCCTTGTTCAGAAGATACAAGACCTCGAAGGAATTATATGCAGATACGGAGCGTTTTTAAAGGTTGGTAATTTTTTTTTCAATTTGATGAATTACTTTTAATTTTAAAATCGAAAAGCACGTTATCTAGAATTTTACCAAATATACATACATACGTTCGCAAAGATCAACAAAAGTAGAAATTCAATAAAAAAAAGTAAAAGTAATTCAACAAATGGAAAAAAGAATTACCAACCAACAATACTCCGTGCACCTGCATACAATTCACCAGGGTCCTGTATCTTCTGCACAAGGTATTTGCACAAACTTTACTGCTTCTACGTGACTTTGGGGGCCACGAGAAGGTCATGCACTAAAAATTTTGGCGAAAATCGAAAAGCACGTTATCTAGAATTTTACCATTACTTCTAATTCTAAGTAAGCACGTACAAAATAGGATTTAATACAGAATGCGACCACTCACCTTTAAAGATAACCGAAAAACCTACAGCCCACCGCAAACTTTGATGGATTTTAGGGCTTCCGTTTTACATGCGCTTCCGAAGTTTTACATCACTTCAGTTGCAAATCCCCTTCGTTTTAGAAGTGATGTGATGTGGAAATGCACTTTATGATGCACTTTAGTGAAGCGCATCACTTAGTTCTGAAGTGAATATAAGATGCTTCACTTTTATTGACATGATTCGTATAACCTATAAACCAGTGTTGCCACACGTGGGGAAATTTCCCCATATATGGGGAAAATTGATCAATTAACATTTACGTTGAGGATAATATGGAAATGGCAATACAGCTGTATCTGGAGAATTTGACTAGTTTTATTATGCTTTGATTTGTTTAATCGTTTAAATATTTACGATTAGTGACATCTATTGGAATATAGCTGTGGCATAGTTAGAAGGGCAGATGTTACTCAATGTAATTCTTTAGGATTGAACACCTTCAGAAAATTTTTTCCAGCAAAAAGGCAATACAACAAAAGAGCTGCAGTTAGGATATTGCGCAGGTACTGGACGGTAAATTTGCGGTTTTCTGAGTGTGTTGGAATAAGCCTATAGTTTCAATTGTTAAGCCAGTTCAGGTAATCGCATAGTTTTCTATGCGGGATTTTTTCTAAATTACGAGATCAATGTAATAACCAGTAGGTAAGATTTTATTCGATCCTCTGTTTCGTTTTTATTAAACTCTTCTTTAGTGTTTATTTATTGAGCAGGTATGTAAGTATATTAGATTGAACTTTTGAATTTATAATTGAATTAATAAATAAACAAATATTGTTATTTACATAAAATTTAAAACCCCTTAATTTCAGATAGCTTCGTCTTCAACCGAGGATGAATAAGCTGTCACTGACCATAGTTTGGGAACAAGCGCAAAAAAATACAAAAAAAAAATTGTAATTTTCACAAATACCAATTAGCTTGGGAGGCGAGATTTTGTTCAAACTATGGGTACAACCCAGTAAGAAAGGTGACAAATGTTTTTTCTGTAAATTTTGTGCGGCCGATTATACACGCGGCAAGTCGGAATTAATGAAGCATTTTAAATCTAACAGACATGCTAAGCATTATAAAAATAATGAAACCCTAGATAAAATGGTTGCTACGCCTAGTAAATTAACTACTTATAAGCGATCAAGGGAGAATGAGATTAGAATATGGGGTTTTTTGGGAAAATAACATATCTTTTAATGTAGCTGCCCATTTAATTAATTTAAAAAAAAATTTAAAAAAAATGTGGATAAAGAGGCAATTCGAGACACAACTTGGGGCAGAAAAAAAGCTAGAAATATAGTTAACAATGTAATCGGTGTTTACGGCAAATAAATTGTTTTATTTACTATCCACAACACAACTAATCGTGACTGGGGAAAACGGGATTTTATTAGAATTTTGTAAATCGGTTGTGGCAACACTGCTAGAAACCCAAATATCAACAAACGTTAAATGCCTAAACAAAAAAATTCGGGTGATTAGAGCAGAGGCAAGATAAGGGAGAATGTTGTTGTAGTAAGTAAATTTTATAAAAAAAGAACCCGTTTTTTGTGTTGCTAATTTGCAAAAAAAGTGACCATTTTACAATTGAAATTGTGGATGACAATATGGAAAAAAACGAAGAGGTTAACGGGAAGGAAGAATTTGAGTTTCTCGAGGATAAAAGAGAAGAAATTACAGATATCATTGTATAGACTTTCCTTATTTTGTTATAAATAAGTATAATAAATATCTTTACTATCACAACCATTTTTTCTTATAAATTAAACATATTTCGTTTAGTTGCAGTTGAATTTTCGTCTTATTTCAGTTGACGTCACAAGTGAAGTGAAGCGCCCGTAAACGAAAGCCTTATTTGTATGTTTTGTTAGGCAAATGCTTGGTTAATCAGGGTCACCTATTAGTTTCTCCCTAGCTCAACGTCAAAATTCCCTAGATTTTTTTAGTAAAAAAAAATGGCAGAATAAAGAGATCCTTATCCAATATTTTAGAGCCCGATGATGGAACTCTTGTATATTGTAAATAAAAAACCCCGGGGAAGAACAAAAAATACGTTTAATAAACACAATAGGGATTACATTACATTAGAATAAGTTTTATCTGCGACAACTTACTTATTACTGCCTCTAGCGCCACACACGCCAACTTATACAACTTGCATGTACAATGGTGTACATACTAAATGTGACACGTCAATACCAGACTGAATTTGTATTTTTGGATTTTTTATTACCAGCAGAGACTAAAAATTAATTGGGAAAGCTAAAAAAAATATATTTTTTTAAACGAATACATTTTAAAATTATGGCTCTTGAAAGAATAAAATAAAATTAGGAATTCTCCGAAAAAAAGAAAATAATTTAAAAATGATGGAAGAGGAGCAGCAAATAAAAATTAAATTTTACTTAGGAAATAAAATGCCTAAGATAATAATGTTTTGTTTTATTATTTTAAAAAATGATTTGAAAATTGTATAAAACATTTAATGTATATTCTTTGAGATATAATTACTGTACACATTGTTGAATTCTTAAAGTCTATTCATATTCGATAATTGTTGAAAATATTCATTAATTAGCACATGTAGTACAATGCCAATAATAATAATAATAATTTTATTTCAGTCATGACCAGAGTTGCTCAATTTGCGCCAACAGCCAGTGGCGGGCGCATAAAAGTTTACACAAAATAAATGGTCAGAAATAAAATATAATACGTGCTCAAACACTTATCGTCTTAAGAGTCTTCTGTGAAATCACAAAGTGAATAATGTCTGTTAAATATCTGCTACATTAGATATGTTTCCACAGTTGTTTCGGCAAACCGAGTGCGGCGTGAGGAAAAAAGTGTGTTTATATGCAGAAAACGAACGTTCTACATCTAGTGACGTTATATATGCGTAATTAAAATAATCTTCGGAACAACTTAACGGTTCCGTTGACGCACCTCCACAAATTTGTCTTAATGTGCCAAAATCAGAATCTTTCTCTAGAACACTTTCAAATCTTTCTAGAACACAAACATTTTTTGCGTCATCTACCGCACATAGCTGTGCGTGAACATGTTGCACTATTTGCAGAGATTCCACTAACGACACCGAAGGATTTTGAAATTTTTCTATTGCCTCCACTAGTCCGAAGTAATTGTTCTCAATAGTTTTTAAATCCGCTTTAACCTGACTCTCTTGAAATTTCGACCGGCTTTCCTTGATAGCCGCAGCTTCCTTTGGATCGAATTGTAAAACCACGTTCTTAATATTCTCACAATATTTATGATAATAAAACGCGGCCTGTAATCATGTTCTCCAACGTGTAAGACTAGGTTCTGGCGGCTCAGGCATGCGGGGGCACAGTCTGTGAAATTTGCGAATACGTTTTGGGGATTTGACAAATACTGCTTTTGTATGCGCTACCTCAGGATAACATTCTCTAATACCATCCGCCACATGACTGAAAGCATGAATTTTACACGTAATATGTAACAAGTTAGCACGATGTTTTCTAAGAGACCGGCCCATAGAAAGCATGTTTGCGGCACCATCACTCATAAACATCAACAGTTGGTTTGTTGAAAGTTCAAACTTTTCTAATGTATGTATTTAACACTAACTTTGAAATTACTTCGGCAGTATATTGTTGTACTCGTCTGGAAGCTAATAGAATTGAAGGTGACGATTGATGTGGTTCCATTGTAGGTACCATTACATTAACCACAGAATGTTTTTTACGATCTGTTGTTTCGTCCACACATAACCACAGTTTTTTATCTTTCAACTACGATTTAATTTTTTTTTCAACATGTTCACGAGCAGATGGCACAATTCTTTGTAACGATGTCCGATTTGATAATTTGCAGTCTGAATATTTATTCCAAAAAAAGACATATGCTTCCTTGTCTAGTAAATTAAACGGTAGATTACATGTAATAAATGTAACACAAATTAAATTTAAATTTGTCATAGTGTCGTGTGCAATTTTTTTTTGAAGAATGCTGTTTACTATTTACGTGACGTAGACAATCCCTTTTGGACCAACACATTAAAGGAATATTACAGACTACACATTGAATTTTAACGCCATCATAATTGAGGTCAGACATTTCTGCTATAAATTCTGTAACTTTGTCCAACAAATTGCATAAACAATTTACAAGCCGCTCCAGAAAATTTGACGAACACTATTGAAGTCGATGTTGCTCAAAAATTTGGTGCAATTTTAACGAAAAATCCCGATTTACAAAAGGTTCGGTCTATAATCGAAAAAATCAAGAGTGCCTAGATGAGGAAAAGGAATGTCTGACGTTTGCAAATCTTACTTCACTGGATGTCGAACGATCATTTTCGAAGTATACGACAACGTATTCGCAACACCGTCGACGGCTGAATGAATCGACAATGGAAGCGTTGCTGATGTTGCAATTCTACGCAGCTTACCAGGGCGGTTGGCAATTGCCACAGTGGACATCAAGGAAAAGGTAGCAATATTACGTACCTACTTTTATGCGGTGCGCCACTGCCGGTATCACCTTTTTAACAAACTCTAGATATTACCAACATATTTCTCATAAGCCGTTTCACTACATGACAAACAACACAGAGTATTGGCACACTACTCACCACACAAAATATTAATTAATTCGGAACAGCTGTTTCAAAGGTTCACTGGGCCCTCATTCTCAACCGAGTTATCGAATAAATTTCGTTAGTATGACAAACACAGGGTATCGGCACACTTCTCGCCACACAAAATATTAATTAATTCGGAACAGCTGTTTTAAAGGCTCACTGGGCTCATCCACAGTCCTTGCTATCATTATTCATTTCACTACATATTTTTTAAATAAAACGTATTCAAAAATTTAAAGACTGCGTTACTGAAATGATTGTGCTGATGGAAATACAAATTTGTTATGTTGCTCACGTGAGTTCATAGGGTTTTTGCTTTGTTATTGCGACTTAATTGTCAGTTTAAAAGTGACAGTTGTATATGTTATTTTGTGAAAAACAATTCACTACGTTACTATGGTCCTGCGATCCAATTGCAATCAGCAGGTAGCTGCTCAAGCCGTAGCTCTCTATAATATAGGTGTTAGGCAAAATGCAATCGCGCAGCATTTACAAATGCATCAATCAACTGCATCACGGATAGTAAAAAGGCACAGGGAGACTGGTACTTTCAACAGGAGCGTTTTCTCCAGATGACATCCTTAAGAAATCGCAGTGCAACTGCTTCTGAATTAAGAAGCGACTTATTGCAAGATACTGGAACAAACATTAGTTGGAAGAGTCACAAGAAGGTGGTTCAACAGCTAGACGTCCTACAAAAGTTCCATTATTGCTTCCACGCCATATATGATGTGTTGAGTGCATTCGAAACAATTCGACGAGGACTGCAATTTTGTGAAAACGTACCGGATAATATATTCGAGTCGTTAAATAAATGTGAAAGTTTTTATGAACACCGTTACGGACTTTATATCAAAAAATTAAGTTACATATGTATCCACTTTTAAGCTTTTCTATTACGTATGTAGTATGTGTGTATTTTTATAATTATAAATTTGTTCCCAAAAATTTTTGTTATTTCTATATAGCCAAGAATTTTTTGCGGTGATTTTGCGACTTCGCTAAAAGGAAGGAATACAAAATCCCAAAATATACAAAATTATTGATAAAAAATGATTAAAAGAAAAATATTTAAAAAAAGAAAGTTTACCAGAGTGGGATACCCCATCTGGAGACTTTCCAATGGTCCGTCAGACTTCCTTTTTAATATGCTGCTTCATATGGCGTGTTAGATTATGTGAATTCTTAAATTTAGCCGAACACAACTCACAAGAATACCGGCATTTTACAAACTTCACAAGTGAATCACTTTTCACCGGTGTGATATTTAACGTGAGTTTTAAGTCCACTCTTCTGAGAAAATGACTTTTTGTAAATTTCGCAAGTAAGAGGCTTTTCACCGGTGTGTATTCTAATATGTTTCCTCAGTCTGTCCTTCGCACAAAATGACTTTTTACAAGTTTCACATGTAAAAGGCTTTTCACCGGTGTGTATTGTAATATGTCTCCTCAGTCTATCCTTCGCACCAAATGACTTTTTACAAACCTCGCATGTAAAAGGCTTTTCACCAGTATGTGTTTGAATGTGAGTCGTCAATACACTCTTCTCATAAAATGACTTTTTACAAACTTCACAAGTAAAAGGCTTTTCACCAGAGTGTGTGTGAATATGTTTCCTCAATCCACTGTTCTGACGAAATGACTTTTTACAAACCCCGCAGGTAAAAGGCTTTTCACTGGTGTGTGTTTGCATATGAGTTTTTAATACATTCTTTTGACGAAATGACTTTTTACAAACCTCGCAAGTAAAAGGCTTTTCACCGGTGTGTATTCTAATATGTTCCTTCAGTCCATCCTTCCAAGAAAATGACTTTTTACAGACTTCGCAAGTAAAAGGCTTTTCGCCAGTGTGTGTTTGAATATGAGTCGTCAATGCACTCTTCCGACGAAACGACTTTCTACAAACCTCGCAGGTAAAAGGCTTTTCACCGGTGTGTGTTTGAATATGAGTTATCAATACACTCTTCCGACGAAACGATTTTTTACAAACCTCGCAAGTAAAACGCTTTTCATCAGTGTGTTTTCTAATATGAGTCCTCAGGGTACCCTTCTCAATAGACGACTTTTTACAAACCTTGTAAGTAAAAGGCTTTTCACCAGAGTGTATTCTACTATGATACATCAGTGCATGCTTTGCAGTAAACGACTTTTTACAAACCTCGCAAGTAAAAGGCTTTTCACCGGTGTGTGTTTGACTATGAGTTGTCAATCCACTCTTTTGACAAAACGACTTTTTACAAACCTCGCAAGTAAAAGGCTTTTCACCGGTGTGTTTTCTAATATGAGTCGTCAGGTTACTCTTCTCAGCAAATGACTTTTTACAAATCTCGCAAGTAAAAGGCTTTTCACCAGTGTGTATTCTAATATGATTCATCAATGTATACTTCCTACAAAATGACTTTTTACAAGTCCCACACGTAAAAAACTTTTCACTAGCGTGCGTTTGAACGTGAGTCGTCGATACCCTCTTCTCTGAAAATGACTTCTTACAAACTTCGGAAGTAAAAAGCTTTTCACCGTTGTGTATTTTAATATGTTTCTTCAGTCCGTCCTCCACACAAAATGACTTTTTGCAAATCTCGCAAGTAAAAGGCTTTTCGCCAGCGTGTATTCTAATATGATTCATCAATGTATACTTCCTACAAAATGACTTTTTACAAGTCCCACACGTAAAAGACTTTTCACTAGTGTGTGTTTGAATGTGAGTCATCAATACACTCTTCCCAGAAAATGACTTCTTACAAATCTCGCAAGCGAAAGGCTTTTCACCGGTGTGTGTTCTAGTATGTGTCGTCAGATCGGTCTTGCGACGAAACGTCAGCCCGCAATATCTACACATGTGGATCTTCCTGAGCAAAAGCACGCCCCCAATATGATGATGTAGTTGCTTGTGTTTAACGCTGTTATTGCACTGATTGTTCGAATTTTCAATTTTAATATTTTCCGATAATGTACTTTGTGCTACATTGTGATCACTTATCAATGATATTCCTGCTTTTGAATTAAGAAAATCTCCCGTTTGAATTATAAAATCTTCTAATTTAATGTCTGTGTCACTATTATATTTTTCACAGTTCTCAGTACTAACGATATCTTTGCTTAATTGCTCATCTAAATTTTCAACTTTAATATTTTCCAATAAGGCGCCTTGTGCTACGCTGCGATCACTTATTAATGATATTCCTGCTTTTGAATCAAGAAAATCTCCCGATTGAACTATAAAATCTTCTAATTTAATGTCTGGGTCATTATTATATTCTTCGCAATTATTGTCGCAATGTTCATGCAACTTATCACATTCTGTAGCCATTTTTGTGAACGCTTTTACAGAATGCTGTTTATTAAATTATAGAATATAACCTAAAATTAGGCCCAGTTCTTCCTCTTCCCCAACAAGGTTAATTTGTTTTCCGCTCCTCAATGGGAATGGTAAGCTATGTGAAACCAGGACCACAGAGTAAGTTAAAAAAATTCCTCCTAGAAAAGAAATAACAGTTATTACAAAAGATTACATGAAAGTTCAATCTGAGCTGGGTAACCACCAAGTAGCGCGTTGAGTGCTTTAAGATAACAAGTATAAGATATTTCCAATCGCTAAAGTACTTTGAACATTGCTGAAAGTATTTCAAGCACTTGACAGAGTGATTCACGACTTTGAAACGTGCAAGCAACATCTTTGAAAGTTCGTCATTTGCAGGTTTCATTATCTCGCACAAACACGATATACTTTACGATTAAAAAAAAACATTCCAATCTAGAAAATTGGGAAAGGAAAATGCAACATATAGAAGATCAAATGATAGAAAAAAAAATACCTGAAGCTTCTATCGGGAAGTAAAATAGAGGAGAGCAAAGGAGAATAAACAAACCTTATACGTTAAAGGCAAAGATGGAGATTTAATTGGGGATCCACTAGGGAAACTAAAAAGGTGGGTGGAATACTTTTATGAACGGCTAAATGATCTAGAAGAAGACACAGACCTAGATAAAAATATGGAAGTGAATGCAGAAGGAAGCCAACAAAAGCTGAAATCAAAGAAGTTATATTAAAACTGAAGAACAGTAAATGTGGAGGTGAAAATGGAATCAAAGCAGAAATTTGGAGAGCATCTGTAAACCAGATTAATAAATTTAATAAGATAGGCATGGGAGGAAGAACAGTTATCCGTTCAATACGGAAGAAAGAGGACTTGACAGAATGCTCTAATTCCAGAGGCATTACACTCATAGACGTAACTTATAATTAAAGCTGGCCACGAGCGGTACCGCGCAGTAGCGTAGAGTCGACCAGGCCTCGCGTTCCACTAGAGTTATTCTGCTAATAGAGACGTTTGCTGCCGCAAATAATTTCGCTCATCTTTTAAATAACAATTAAATAACACGTGCTCAAACACTTACCATTTTAAGAGTCCTCCGTGAAATCACAAAGTGAATAATGTCTGTTAAATATCTGCAACATTAAATATGTTTCAACTGTTGTTTCGGCAAAACTAGTACGGCATGAGGAAAAATGCGTTTATATGCAGAGAACGAACGTTCTACATCTAGTGACGTAATATTTGCGTAAGTAAAATAATCTTTCAAATAACTTAACGATTCTGTTGACGCACCTTCACAAATGTGTCTTAATGTGCCAAAATCAGAATTTTTCTCAAAAACACTTTCAAATTTTTCTAGAACAGAAACATTTTTTGCGTCTTCAATCGCGCATAGCTGTGCGTGAACATGTTGCACTATTTGTAGAGATTCTTCTAACGGCACCGCAGGATTTTGTAATTTTTCTATTGCATCTGCTAGCCCGAAGTAATTGTCGTGAATGATTTTTAAATCCATTTTAACCTGACTATCTTGAAATTTCGACTGGCTTTTCTGGATAGCGGCAGCTTCCTTTGTATCGAATTGTAAAACCACGTTCTTAATATTGTCAAAATATTTATGATAATAAAACGCGGCCTGTAACCATGTTCTCCAACGAGTTAGAATAGATTCTGGTGGCTCTGGTATACGGAGGCACAGTCTGTGAAATTCGCGAATACGTTTCGGTGATTTGACAAATACTGCTTTGGTATGCGCTATTAAAGCGTCTACCTCAGGATAACATTTTCTGATACTATCCGCCACCAGATTGAGAGCATGAATTTTACACGTAATGTGTAACAAATTAGCAGAATGCTTTTTAAAGACCGGCCTACAGAAAGCATGTTTGCAGCACATCACTCACTAACATCAAGAGTTGGTTTGTTGAAAGTTCAAACTTGTCAAATGTATTTAACACTAACTTTGAAATTACTTCGGCAGTACACTGTTGTATTCGTTTGGAGACTAATAGAATTGAAGGTGCCGATTGATGAGGTTCCAATTTGCGTGCCATTACATTAAGAACAGAATGTTTCTTCCGATCTGTTGTTTCGTCGACACATAACCATAATTTTTGATCTTTCAACTCCGATTTTATTTTTTGTTCAATATGTTCGCGCGCAGATGGCACAATTCTTCGTAACGATGTTCGACTTGGTAATTTGCACTCCGAATAGTTATTCCAAAAGCAGATAAACGGTTCCTTGTCTAGTAAATTAAACGGTATATTACATGCGATAAACGTAACGCATAAATTAAATATAAATTTTTCATTGTCTCGTGCGCCATTTTCGTTTTGAGACATGCTTTTCACTATTTACGTGTCGTAGACAATGTTGTCTGGACCAACACATTAACGGGATTTTACAGATTACACATTTAATTTTAGCACCTTCATATTAAGTCTGGAATTTCCGCAATAAATTTTCGAAGTTTGTCCGACCGCGGTCGTTTTGCTGACGAAATCATAATTTTTCTAGGACAGATAAACAATTGCGTAAATGCCCGGCAGCGAAAATGTCCGTACTGCTCCGCAGACGAAGTAATACTACCGTTCCTCTCGGTCCGAACTGATTCTACGCCGATGCGCGGTACCGCTCGTGGCCAGCGTTACTTATAATAACTATTATTAGGCGGGCTTTAGAAAGGGAAGAAGCACTATAGGCCAAATATTCACTCTTGAACATCGAAGCAATTTCGGTATTTGCTTAAAGACTTTTTATTGTCGCATATATTCTACTCCATCGAGGAATATCTCAACTTCCTGTAGTTAAATGTAGATCGGTTTTGTTTCTTATTGTTTTGTCTTTGCTGTTTTTGTATTATTATATTTTATATTTTAGTTCTTTTATATTACTTCTTTTTTTTGACCTGTCATATTCACAATATGTGAGTTAATAACAAATAAAATTATTATTAATAATAAAAAAGTTAATTAAAAGGACACTAAAACAAATAATTAATACGGTAATGGTCAATGGGAAGGTATGGAGAGATCTTGAAGTGAGAAGGGGTTTAAATCAAGGTGATACCCTATCCACAACATTGTTCCACCTAGTGTTAGAAAACATATTGAAAGTAAAATCCAGACGAAAGGGCTCATATAACATAATAGACATCAGTTAATCGCCTATGTAGCTGATATTGTAATACTGACCAGAACGAAGAATGAACTAAACGGAACATTTCATGAAATTGAAAAAAATTGAATAGGATATTTAAAAAATATTCAGAAGAATACCAGGGGGGATAAAACAAGACGACGGACAATGGAGAAGAAGGAGATGTAAAGAGCTTACCGACATCTACTAGTATTCCAATATTGTATAAGCTGCAAGAGCTCAGAGGGCCAGTTGGCTAGGACACGTCAATTACTTTGAAGTACTTTAAGCACTTTTAAAGGATTTCAATTATTTTCTGAAGTAACTGAAACACTAAAAATAGGGCTTCGGTTATTTTACAAATACTTCAATTTCGTTTCATCGAATAAAAATACTCTGATATGGTTGACGAAGGAGGTGAATTGGAGATGTCAACGCCTTCATTCCATTTGCTGGGAGGAATAAACTTAACTTAATTCCACTCGAGCAACTTAATGTCCTTTACAAAGGTATTTGAGTATTTTCCAATGCTCCGCTAGATTCTCCCTAAAATGTTTCTGTCTGAGTACCTTTAGTTCCTCACTTGTACAGATTACGACGAACCACATACATATGTTGCAAAGATGCTTTTTCAGGAGGCAGTCTCTGGTCACCAACCCGGTAGTGGTCTTGATTTCTTTCTTGCTGCGTCTAATTAGATTAATAGAAAACTTTGCATCTCCATTTACTATTAGTACTTTAGTACGGAATTGACCTTCAGGCAACCTTCAGGCATGTTCCTTATCTAACCAAGACCTGATCTCCCTTCTAGCAGAGTAACTGCCCTGATAGCAGCCTGACTATCAATTATTATGTTTATTTTCCTCCACGTGCATGTGCAGTCTCCCTTTGCGATGACTTTAGCACACGTTACAATTGTGAATAGTTCTGCCTGGAAAATCGTTGCATGCTTTCCCGGGTTTCAGAATATCCTCTGTCTAAGGTTCAGTCCACAATTACCGACTCTTGTGCCAGGATCCATCCGTAAACCAATCATCAGGAGCACTGAAGTTACTCCGCGCGTGGTCTCTATTCGGTATTCAAATTTTCAATTTGTCAGTGGAAATAATTTCAGGTGCCAGACTGTCCGGTGCATTTGCAACAAAGACTCGTTCAGTACCGTCCCCGGAACACTAGTATGCCCTCCAATACTAATATTGGGCTGCCACAAGGAAGCGGTTCCTGTGCTGTTTATTGCTCCAGTGATTGTCAACGGTGAGAGAACTCACTGGCGAGGACATTTCTGTCCTTCTCCACCAAACTACTGCTACGTAGGTAATCGTTAACCTCATCACCATAGTGTATAGCCAATGGATCGCCTTTGGTTTTAATCCCCAGGTTTTACCAACAACTATCCTGCAACGCCGGAACAGTTGTGTAGCCGTCTTCGCCATTTTAAGAAAGTAATTTTTCTAGTTCAGTTTTACATCAAGGGTAACACCCAGATACTCCACCTCTTTGGTTAATTGTAACTCCCGCCCGAAGAGTTTAATGCTGCCCAAGTTGGTGAGTTTCCTTATGTTAGTAAATGCAAATGAAATTTGCTTTTTGTAGATTAACCGAGAGTCCTTCTTTAAGGCTCCATTCTTCCACTCTTCCCAGCGCATTACGCATAATGCTTGGCTATTGTCCCAGGGAACTTCCCTTCGGACACAATAACAATGTCAGCAGCGAATTGCTGCATCCATACTCCTTGGCCATTTAATGGCCCAATGATGTCATTCACGACCAAAAGCACTGACAGTACTCCCCCTTGAGGGCACCCTCCAATAGTTCGCATGGTGATACTTTTGTCAAACATTTGGGCATGGATTACTCTACTTCTTAACATTTAGTCAACCTATCTCAATTAATAATAAACTTTTTGCAATGAACCATAAATCAATGTGTAATGTGATTGTATGAAACGAAAATAAACCGTCTAGAATCCTTTTCTTCTTCTTTGATTATATCTAAGGTGGCGTGCAGTTTGATTGATGTGATCATTTTATTCCTTTCTTCTGACTCTAACGAACATGACTACGTCTGTGACATTACAATACTGCCTAACTTCACGATTTAATACTCTATTCATTCTAGTTCTCTCGATTTGTTAAGTATTTGTTTCTCCATGTAATGTCTCTCAAGTATCTTGATATTCTTGTTCCTTTAGTTACTTGTTCTTTTATTCCCCTTGTGAGGTTTCTGTTACTAGTTATTTTGATATCGAGGTACTTCTAATTTACATCGTAATGGTTCCTTCGCAGTCGTCACTGTCTTTGCTTTTCCTGTCGATAACTCCATGTTATATTTTTGGGTTTCCGGGGATTTATACAGCATCCGTTGTAGATCTTCAACTTCTAGAATCTAATGGCAGAAAATATTGACCATCCGCCAAAGATTTCGATTCCAGATTTACCAAAATTACTAAAGAAGTGGCTTAACTTAAGTAGACAGAAACAAAATGTACATTGTGCTAAAAAAATTATGCATCCCGGAAGGTATAACAAATTTAATTAAAACAAACAATTAATACAGTAAGAGTGGATAGGAAGATATCGAGAGATTTTGAAGTGAAAAGGGTTTAAGACAAAGCGATCTACTATAAACTACATATATTTAAACTTCTCCGCACTTATAAACCGACAAGGGGGTATTATTAGGTTAGAAATACTCCAAAATGTAATCAATTAAATAGGCTGCCTATAAACCACGATTAACACGGATAAAAACTACTTCTAATCCTAAGTAAGCACGTACAAAATAGGATTTAATAAAAAAATGGGTCCACTCACCTTAAAAGATAACCGAAACACCTCCAACGCACTGCAAACTTTGTTGGATTCAGTTGGATTTCTTTATGTACGATGTACAGTGCCGAATTTTGTTTCCGGACAAACTAAGACCCTCAGGTTGTAAATGTAAACGATAAAGAGATATACATTAACTACAAATGCAACGCGCTTTACTTTGATTCTGCTGCTGAAATGCGACTAAATACAAAATGATAAAGACAACATATATTCACTCCTCCCATTGGTGGCGGGCTGCGTCTTATCTTGTCCGGAAACAAGATTCGGCACTGTACAATGTTGGAAAACGCAAGCTAACTAAAGCATAGATCAGGGTTACCAGGATTAGTTCGTTTAGTTGTTAGTTTCTCCCTAGCTCAACATTAGAACATTCCCTAGATTTTTGAGTATGCAACCAGTGACATTTCTATTTCTACCAACTTATAGTATAGGCAACCAGTATTACAAATGATCACCTGGGTTTCATTTCTAAATGAAGACCCGATAGAGATGTGCATACAATATTTTAGGAGAGCCTAGCAATGGCATCCAATAGAAAAAAAACACGCCAAACATGCTTATAACTAGTGCGGCCATTTGTTAAATTTCGCGAATGATTCAAGTTGGTAGTTCCGGGAATAAATGACATATACAGTTTGCGCGTTAAAGGATGGCGAACGCTTCAGATGCGCGGTGAAAATACAAGACTTTATTTTATATAAGCTAAAATAATTAAAAAAAATAAGTCGAGCTACGCCACTGCATGTTGCATTCAAACTTGAATTTTCCCGAACGATGTCCGACAGTACTTTCGGACAGCGCCGGAACTCGCCATCCTACAACGCGAGACCTGTATGTCAACTTCTCAACGTAATACAGACAAATATTACTATAGTAATAATTACTGTTATCTCCATCCCGCACTCTTTATACTAATAACAGCGGATCTTTTTTCTCTTGCGGACACCTATCTATTTGTAATGGTGGATCTTCTGTTATCGTCGGATACCGGATGCGGAGCTTGCGGGGCGAACTCCTAATGGGGCGTTCATTCTACGATTACGGCACCGCCGCGATGCGACCCTTTGGCCTTCGGTGCGTTCCTTTTGGCATATTTCGTTCCGTTAGGTCCAACGTAGGCCGAGAAATTAATTTTCGAAGATTCGACCCGCCAAAAAATTTGAACGCGAACGTATGCGCGATAGACCGATCGATATTCGAGATGACCTCCCGCCGTTCCTCCAAGATGGCTTCCCGCAAAGGTTGGCGCGTTTTCTAGAAAAAACTAGAACCGGAATATAAAGGATCTCACGGGCGGTGGATAATCACGTAAAATTAGCGCGTCGATTAATAAACTTAGATGGACGAAACGACGCGGTTACGATATCGGGTTATGCCGGGCAAAAGTAAAGCGTATATTGACGCGCAAATCCAAAAATTGAAACATCTATACTTCATTCATTGTAAGACTGCAGCGATAAAATAGATAGGCGAAAAATTCCTGGCTTGTTATTTTTTATTGTCGGTATCGCCAACTTAAATCATCCACGAAATTTAAAAAGTGCCGGCAATATTTGTAATTGACACAATTTGTGTTTATGGAATTTCAAGATGTATACAAATTTTTTATTAGGAGCAGAGACAAAAAGGAATTGGGAGAGCTACAAAAATATTTTTTTTAAAAAGCATAATTTAAATTACATTTTTGGAAAGAATAAAATAAAATTAGGAATTCTCCAAAAAGAAAGAGGACGAGGAGCAGCAAACAAAAATGAAAATTTTACAGAGGAAATAAAATTCCTAAAATAATATTGTTTTGTTTTATTATTAAAAAAAAATGATTTGAAAATTGTATAAAACATTTTATGTATAATCTTTAAAAATAATCATTAATTAGCACATGTTCTATAATGCCATTATTATTAATGAAACTGCTGTTTCGTTTCATTTAATTCTTTTAGACATCTAGGAATTTTTGTGAAATTTGGAGTTAATCCAACAATTCTTTGGATTACTTTTTGAGTAGTTCCGCTTGCTGTCGATTTATCTAGATCGATTAAATCTCCAGAAATGATCCAGATGAAAGGAAACGTAAAGTAAGAGGCACCATCTTAGCAGATATTAATGCATGATTTCTGCAAATGTGTTTTTTCATTACTTGGTTGCATTGGTTAGGTACCATTTAATTATAAACTTTACCTATGTTTACCATGTTTCTAGTTATACATTACACCATTAATTAAATTTAGAAAATCTTCCGTGACAGGATAACTCCCTTAACATTCATTTTCACGTGAATGAAATACAATCGAAAGCTTTTCATACGTCTACCAGTGTTCATAAGTTTACCAGAGTGGGATACCCCATCTGGAGACTATGGTCCGTTAGACTCCCTTCTTAATATGCTGCCTCACATGCCGTGATAGACTGTATGAATTCCGAAATTTAGTGGAACACAACTCACAAGAATAAGGACAATCCCCCATATGCACTGCCATGTACAGTTGACTTTTTCTTTAGATAGCCATATTGATGTTCTGAGAAAAGCGACATGCCGCTAAAGTAGTCAAGTAGTCGGTTCCTTAGTACTTCTTCCAATATTTTGGAATAAATGGGTAGGGTAGATACAGGCCGGTAACATCCCGGATCATTTCCTCCCCCATTCTTGTGTGACGGCAAAATCTGTCCTACTTCTAACTCATGTGGAAAGAGATATTCGCCTATACATATATTCAACATCCTCGCAGGAGTTTCTGAAATCGATACAGCTACACTATATGTTTTATAACTTTTGCGGGCACACCGTATACATCTTCAGTCGGAGAATTTCTTTTGGTTCATAATTATGTCGTAAATCACAGCTTCAGAGGTGTGGTTTAAATAAAATAATTTCTGTTGATGTTTATTTAGGAAGTGGTGATAATGATAGACCACTGAAATTCACTCGGGTATTGTTACAAAAAAAAGTATTAAACTGATCAGGTGTTATATCTGTTGAGTTCACTCCACGAGTCCTATGATTCAAGTTTTTGTTTGTAATTGACCATGCTGTTTTCGACCTATTATTCGAATTTCTTATGAAATTAAGATTGAAATATTTTTTATATTATCCAGATGTTTACTGTATTCGATTTTACATTTCTTATATAAGTTATATGATTCTGGCATCTTTGTTTGATTAATAACATATATCGTATGCAGCTTCCTTTTCATCTCTTTTAAATTTCTTGTATACCACATTGGTATTTCGTTTTCAGAGAATTATTTTCTTTAGTTTTTCTTTAGGGTAATTAAGGTTTTAATCAGATTAGGATCAAGCTTCTTTATTACGAATACAAATTAATAATAAGGGTACTTTGCTTAGGAATTTCGCATTTCTTAACTCCTATAATGCCCTATACGTTTGAACGCAGGTGCGAGCATTGTATTCAACGTCCCAAAATACACGGAACTACATATTGATGAAAATGATAATAATAAAAAAAAATGATTCACCAGAGTGGGATACCCCACCTGGAGACTTTCGTATGGTTCGTTAAATTTCCTCTTTAATATGTTGCTTCATATGGAGTGTTAGATTTGATAAAGTCGTAAATTTAGCGGAGCACAACTCACAAGAATAAGGGCAATCCCCCATATGCACCGCCATATGGCTTTTTAAATCTATAGAGGAGAAATATGACATTTTGCAAATTTCACAAGTAAAACGCTTTTCACCGGCGTGACATTTAATGTGAGCTTTTAGTCCACCCTTCTGAGAAAACGACTTTTTGCAAAGTTCGCAAGTAAAAAGCTTTTCACCGGTGTGTTTTACCATATGAATCGTCAGTTTACTCTTACCAGTAAACAACTTCTTGCAAACCCCGCAAGTAAAAAGCTTTTCGCCGGTGTGTTTTCTAATATGAGTCGTCAGGTTGCTCTTCTCAGCAAATGACATTTTACAGACTTCGCAAGTAAAAGGCTTTTCACCGGTGTGTGTTCTAATATGTTTCTTCAGTCTATCCTTCTCAGCAAATGACTTTTTACAAATATCGCACGTAAAAGGCTTTTCACCGGTGTGTAATTTAATATGATTCATCAGATTACACTTCCAAGAAAATGACTTTTTACAAACCTCGCAAGTAAAAGGCTTTTCACCAGTGTGTATTCTAATATGATTCATCAGTGTATGCTTGGCAGTAAACGACTTTTTACAAGTTTCGCAAGAAAAATGCTTTTCACCGGCGTGATATTTAATGTGAGTTTTTAGTCCGCTCTTCTGAGAAAATGACTTTTTGCAAATTTCGCAAGGAAAAGGCTTTTCACCGGTATGTCTTACCATATGAATCGTCAGTCCACTCTTACTAGTAAATGACTTCTTACAAACCCCGCAAGTAAAAAGCTTTTCGCCGGTGTGTGTTCTAATATGTTTCGTCAGTCCGTCCTTCTCACAAAATGACTTCTTACAAAACTCGCAAGTGAAAGGCTTTTCATCGGTGTGTGTTTGAATATGTTTCTTCAGTCCATCCTTCCCACAAAAAGACTTGTTACAAATCTCGCAAGTAAAAGGCCTTTCACCGGTGTGTATTCTAATATGTTTCTTCAGTTTATCCTTCGCACCAAATGATTTGTTACAAGTCTCACATGTAAAAGGCTTTTCACCGGTGTGCGTTCTAATATGTTTCTTCAGTCCCTCCTTCTCACAAAATGACTTGTTACAAAACTCGCAAGTAAAAGGCTTTTCGCTGGTGTGTTTTCTAATATGTTTATTCAGTCCATCCTTCCCACAAAATGACTTCTTACAAATCTCGCAAGTAAAAGGCCTTTCACCCGTGTGTATTCTAATATGTTTCTTCAGTCTATTCTTCGCACCAAATGACTTGTTACAAGTCTCACATGTAAAAGGCTTTTCACCGGTGTGTGTTTGAGTATGAGCTGTCAATTCATTCTTCTGACAAAACGACTTTTTACAAACCTCGCAAGTAAAAGGCTTTTCACCGGTGTGTTTTCTAAAATGAGTTGTCAAGTTGCGCTTCTCGGCAAATGATTTTTTACATACCTCGCAAGTAAAAGGCTTTTCGCCGGTGTGTTTTCTAATATGAGTTGTCAAGTTACCCTTCTCAGCAAATGACTTGTTACAAATCTCGCAAGTAAAAGGCTTTTCACCGGTGTGTTTTCTAATATGAGTTGTTAGTTTACTTTTTAGAGTAAATGATTTTTTACATACCTCGCAAGTAAAAGGCTTTTCACCGGTGTGTCTTCTAATATGTATCGCCAGCGTATGCTTCGTAGTAAACGACTTTTTGCAAACTTCGCAAGTAAAAGGTTTTTCACCAGCGTGTGTTCTAATATGTTTCCTCAGTTTATCCTTCGCACAAAATGACTTTGCACATGTCCCACACGTAAAAGGCTTTTCACCAGTGTGCGTTCGAATATGTATCGTCAGATCGGGTTCGCGATGAAACGTCCGCCCGCAATGTTTACACATGTGGCTGTTCTTGGGCAAATGCGCGCTCCTAATAGGATTATTGTATTGATCGTTCGGATTTTCGAATTTAGTACATATTTCTACCCTTAGAGTTTCTACTTTTTCCAAACCAAATTCATAGTTTTCAGTACTACCATCTCCGTTTAACAGCTCGTCCAAATTTTCAACTTTAATATTTTCCAATAAGGCACCTTGTGCTTCGCTGGTATCACTTATCAACGATATTCCCGCTTTTGAATCAAGGAAATCTCCCGTTTGAACTATAAAATCTTTTAATTTAATATTTGCATCACTATTATATTTTTCACAGTTCACAGCACTAACAACATCCTTGCTTAACTGCTCAGCTAAATTTTCAACTTTAATATTTTCCAATAAGACACTTTGTGTTACGTTGTGGACACTTTTCAAAGATATTCCTTCCTTTGAATCAAGAAAATCTTCCGTTTGAACTATACAATCTTCTAATTTAATATCTGCGGCACTATTATATTCTTCACAGTTATTATCGTAATGTTCATGTAACTTATCGTATTCGGTGGCCATTTTTGTGAACGCTTTTACCGAATGTTGTTTATTGAAATATAGAATATAATCTAAAATTGGGCCCACGTCTTCTTCTCCAACTACGTTAATTTGTTTTCGCTCCTCATAGAGAATGGTAAGCTATGTGAAACCAGGACCGCAGAGTAAGTCACAAAAGAAATTCCTCCTAGAAAAGAAATAACAGTTATTACAAAAGATTGCATAAAACTTAAACGGAACTACAAAACAAGCATGAATCAATCCATACTGGGTAACCACCAAGTACTGCGCTAAGTGCTTTAAGATAACAAGTATAACATATTTACAGTCCCTAAAGTACTTCGGACATTGCTAAAAGTATTTCAAGAACTCAAAAAGAAACATATTCCAATCTAGAAATTATAGCAAACAATACCTGAAGCTATCTATCAGGAAGTTAAAGAGAGGCAAGTAAGAGAAAATAAACTAACCTTATACATTAAAAACAAAGATCAGAATATTTTTATGAACCGCTGAATAATTTAGAAGAGAACACAGGCCTAGACGTAAACATGGAAGTTAAAGAGAGGCAAGTAAGAGAAAATAAACTAACCTTATACATTAAAAACAAAGATCAGAATATTTTTATGAACCGCTGAATAATTTAGAAGAGAACACAGGCCTAGACGTAAACATGGAAGTGAATGTGGAAGGAAATTACTTAATAGAGAAACCAATTGTGGCTGTACTCTATGTCACTTTATGTACTGAAAACGCTTGCCAAGTAGTGATGGGTTGGTATTTTGGAGCGGTATTTTTTTGTAGCGTCGTGTTGCGTTCCAAAATACCAAAATAACTCATTACTCTGGAACTACGAGCAGTCGTGCAACAAAGGAACAGTAACGGATCACATAGGCGTCGTTGCTGTGGAACAGTTACATCGTTAAAGTGAACATTTCAATCGTTAGTTTGAAAGGCTGCGGTGTAGTGCGACAGGAGCGAAGTAAGTCGACTATCCTCGAAAATGTCGCGATTTACATTCGGGACGTTCCTGAGAAACAATAATTTCGCTGGAAGTGTAACCATCGTCCGTCGCGTTCTCATATAACCGACTGATAAACATGTCATGCATTCGTGTATATTGTTCAAATAGTAAATACTATATGCTGTCTTTAGGTTCTCTTTCACATAACAACGAAAATACACGTAATAGGTTATTAACAAATATATTAAACAAAACATATATACGACACAATTTTGGGTTATTGTGATTTTTGTAGTCTCCCACTCCCTATTGTTTCTCGCGCTTCTTCCCCACTTCGTTTATTGCAGGGTCGCCAACATATATATATATAGTGTAATCCTTTTAGACTACAAATTTGTTACGTAATTCATAATTAGCGTAATTATAGCAGCATAATATATAGAAATTAAAAATTTCTTTGTTGTAATTTAAAAACAATAATCAATATCAATAATACATACATAATAGCTGCTTTCGATTTAACCCAAAGTACTGTACTGAACCGTTCGTACGCTACAAATTTCAAATATGTGTTCCATTTGAAAAGAACGGATAGTTCCTACCCGTTTTTTTTTAAAATCCCCTTTCCCTTGTATCCCTCCGGATTTGGTACGTTCCCTTTTCGTTGACGCATGCGCAAAACATAGGTTTATTGATATTCCCCACATTATTACACTCACTGAGGTTAGGTTTAGGGTTACACCTATGTTCATAACTTGAAATTTGATCAAGCAGGTAATACGAGGTGCGGCAATTAAATAACCGGACTGGTGTTACTATCGGCAAACAACGAGCTCGCCACGGCAGTTTGAACATGTCTGTGTTTGTAAATGCTTCCCCACCCTGAGCTCGATAGGCCGGTTGTACGTCGCCGCGTAGAATGTCCTTTTAAGTCCTTACGCTAGCGTCGCTTTGGGAAAAAAAGGTGTTCAGATCGGCAACGAGTTAACCTCAAGTTTCTTGTGAAACACAGTTTCTAACTACCCTTCTGAACGAGTGAAAGACGAAGACTCGATTTGGGAAGACCCCTGGATGCTCCCCAAAGATAATCGCCTTGTTGTGAAGGCGGTCTTTGCGAAATCCGGCATCACCGCGTTGGACCACACACCGTACCCCCGGCCCTGGTCCCCCATTTTTTTATTTCCCGGTAAAATCGGAACTTAAGGGGACAAGATTTGGCAGTGTGGAAGCGGTTAAAGCGAAAGCGACGGAGGTTTTCAACAAGCTGACAGAAACGGACTTCCAGCACTGCTTTCGACAGGGGGAAATTCATATAGAACGTTGTATGGATCGGCAAGGAGAGTACATTGAAGGGATAAACTTTGTAATGTAATTGGTGATCAGTAAAATGTTTTGAAGCACCAGCCCGGTTATTTAATTGCCACACCTCGTAAACCATAACACCATTTCACATAGGTTATCTTATATCCTTGGGCGTTCCAAAGTAACGGTATTTTTCCGCGGTCGCGAAAGCAGAGTTCCCCGAGTGGAGCGGTACTTTCCATCAATATAGTTATTAGTTTCTCCCTAACTCAACATCACAAAATTCCCCAGATTATTTTAGTAAAATACACAATATCTGCCGGTTTAAAAAGATAAACGGTTACATACTGCATTTTTTATCGCTAGCGCTTGCCTAAATTAGGGACGGACCTCCCACGTTCAGGGCGAAAAGAAAATAATGTTTATGCAATATTTCAGAATCTAGTAGTGGTATTTAATAGAAGAAAAAACACCAAACAATTGACTTAATGTGCTTTTGGATTTTTCATTATGAGTAAACACAAAGAAAGGAATTGGGAAAGATACAAGAAAATATTTTTTTAAAAGAGCATAATTTAAAATTAGAACTCTTGAAAAATAAAACAAAATTAGGAATTCTCCAAAATAATTTAATAATGAAGAATGATGGAAGTGGAGCAGAAAATAAAAAATGAAATTTTAGGAAGGAAATAAAACGTCTAAATTGATACTGTTTTATTATTTTAAAAAATGATTTGAAAATTGTGTAAAACATTTTATGTATAATCTTTGAAACAACATTGTGCACATTGTTGAATCCCTAAAGTCTATTTATCATATTTAATAATTGTTGAAAATAATCATTAATTAGCACATGTCTTACAAAGCCATTATTATTATTATAACTTGGGTATTAATTGAAAAGAATCCTCTTCGATCACTATAATTTTCCATGAAATCACCACTATTTATACCACGAAACTGCTGTTTTGTTTCATTTAATTCTTCTATACGTCTATGAATTTTTATAAAATTTTGAGTTAAACCAACAATTGCTTGCATTGCTTTTTGAATAGTTCCGCCTGCCGACTTATCTACATCGATTAAATCTCCAGAAATGATCCAGATGAAAGCAAATGAAAAGTAAGAGGTACCATCTCAGCAGATGTTAATGCATGATTGCTACAAATGTGATTTTCATTACTTTGCTGCATTGGTTAGGTACCATTTAATTAAATGAATACTCTAAAACTGTGGCACTGGAACACTGAATGATGATAGCTTGGCTATCGAAACGTGCGTCCAGTGCGAATTAAGTGTTGTGGTAAGGGTTTAGTGAACTGTTTCAGTGTTCCAGTGCCACAGTTTTAGAGTATTCATTTAGTGTGATGGCTTCCCGGTCTAGTTTACTCAACCGTTTCTTTAAGGTAAGAAGTAAGATTAGTCTAGTTAATGCTGATATTAAATTTCTGAAAGATTGTAGAAAATTTAATGTTTTTCCGAATTTCATTCAAATTAACTGCAAGAGTAAATCAAGTTCGGCTAATAGAGCTATTTCTTCGGCCAAAAGTTGTTGGTTAAATTCAGAGATTAAGTATCAGTATTTTAAAATTAGTCAACTAGAGTTAGAAGCATATAGTTTACATTTATAACTTTGTAACAATCTATGTATTTTAGAATATTTTGAATGGATTAATTATCTCAACAGGATTGAAGACGTTATTGCTAAGAAAGTTTCAGATAAAGAAAAGGTTCTCAAGAAAAGTTTTCCAAATTAGTCACCACTAACAAACCGAAACCTACCGAGATAATTAACCCAACTGCATTAGTTAGAAACGAGTCACATGAGTCTTTTAGCAAAGAAGAGATCGACTTATTAAACAAAGGTTTGAAATACAACCTGAAATTTAATAAGCCTCCGGTTGAAGAAATTATAGTTGGCATAGAAAACGCGATCAGTAATTTTGATGATAACACAAAAAATTTTATTCGTACCGCCTGTAAAAGTCAAATTTTGGAAAATATGCAAAGGAACGCACCTGACATTGCACGAAAAGATCAAATCATTGCTAGAAGACTAAAAAACAAAAATTGTTTTTATTTAAAATCCGACAAGGGTAACACTGTAGTCATCTTAGACAAAGAAGATTGTTTTAGTCGAGTCAACACCACTTTGTCACAAAGTTCTTATTCAAAATTATCAAAAAATCCTTTGTCTAAAATGATTACAGAAACCAAAAAGACCATGTTAGAATGTAAGGCTGTCATTAGCGACAATTTAAGATTTAGACTAACGGTGTCAAACCCAGTACTACCTAGGATGTATTGTTTACCTAAAATACACAAGCCCGGAAAAAGCATGAGACCCATTGTTTCGAATATCAACAGTCCAACTTACTTACTTTCCAGGTGGTTATCTGACAAATTGAACCAGTTACCTGTACAATTTCCGGATTTGGCTATTAAAAATTCTTACGAGTTCATTGAAAAAACTAAGGACATTGAGCTTACTGACAAAGAAATTTTAGTTTCGTTTGACGTAAGTTCATTGTTCCCTAGTGTTCCAGTTGATTTAACTTTGAAATATTTAGAAACACTTTTGTTAGATAACCAAATGGATAGAGGAAGTTACTAGCTTCATTTCTTTGACAAAACTTTGCATGAAACAAAACTTTTTCCAAATTAACAACACTTTTTATCAACAAACGGAAGGAACAGCAATGGGTAACAGCTTATCTCCGTTTATGGCTAACCTCTTTATGGGTAAATTTGAAACTGACCTGAAGAATACTTTCGCTTATTTCCCTCGGCTTTGGATCAGATACGTCGATGACATTTTTTGCATCTTTGACATCAGTAAATGTTCAATAACGGATTTCATAGAACAACTTAACTCAAAATTTCCCTCTATCAAATTTACCCACGAAGAAGAAAAAGACAACAGGATTCCTTTCCTCGACATGTTAGTAATAAGAAATAAAAATAAGTTAGAAATAGACGTTTATAGGAAACCTACTAGTAATAATAGATTCATCTTACAGGATTCTAATCACTCATATGAACACAAACTTTCGGCTATTAACTTTTTGGTGCACCGGTTACTCAATTTTCCTTTAACGAAAGATAGATATCAAAATGAACTAAAAGAAATCATCAATATTTCTAACTTTAACGGATTCTCTGAAGATGTCGTCTATAATACTATTAGGAAACATAAGAATAGATTAAGAATTAGAAATGTAAGCACATTAGAACGCATTGACGGCCGTAATAATAAGAAATATGTTAAATTACCCTTTTATCCATGTTACACCAAGGGTCTTCAAAAAATCTTTTCTAAGATTGACCGCAAGATTGTTTTCTCTTCGAGCAATAACCTTAAAAACCTTTTAGGAAATTCCAAAGACCCAGTGGATAACATGGATAAATCAGGAATTTACAAAATTTCATGTAAAGATTGTGATCAAGTGTATATTGGGCAGACAAAAAGATCAATCAAAATTAGGTACAAAGAACATTTGGCCCATCTCAAATTCAGAAGGTTTGATAAATCTAGCGTTGCCCTACATATGCTTGAAAATAACCATAATGTTGATAATATAAAGTTAATTAAAAACGTAAGGAGTACTTCTCAATTAAATTGTTATGAAGGCATGGAAATTTACAAAAACAAAACTCACTTAATGAATTCAGATTTAGGACCACTAAATTCCAGCCTTTATCCTTTGTTACATCATGTTTATCTTTTATAGCTGTAATTTTAACCATGTGCAATGAACCGCTTCATTGTAATCCAGGATTTATTAACTCACGTCATTCGGCTCATTTACCTTTAGGCTATTTATAGTCCTGTGCAATGAAGCGGTTCATTAAATTTTACGATTTTAAATTTACATATTGCATAATTTATTTTCCTTATAAGGTTAGTTTTTCACTTAGCTTGTTAGTTCAGTCTTGCTGCTGATGATGATAGCTTGGCTATCGAAACGTGCGTCCAGTGCGAATTAAGTGTTGTGGTAAGGGTTTAGTGAACTGTTTCAGTGTACCATTTAATTATAAACTTTATCTATGTTTAACTATGTTTCTAGGTTTTTGGCTGTCTGGAGTATGTACGGGACGAGAAGGTCCCTTGTTATTGCCTAACATCTAGCCGTTCCATCCTCATAAAAATAATATAAATAATAATATAAGAAAATATCCGTCTATACATTCTAAATATAAAACATGGGATATGTACGGGACAAGACGAAAGAGTTTTTTGTCAATGTAGCATGTTAATTGATTAAGAGCGTAACCTCGCCGAGAGAACTAGACGCATTTGAAACCATCTACATAAAAAGGAATACAAATCTGTTAAACAGAAGCACGCCACTTTGCTACTCTTGTCTTTTTGATTTATTCGGGTAAAACGACCATATGGTTTAAGTAACGTGCTACTTTGACAAAAAACTATTTCGTCTTGTCACTTTTCGTGGAGGTGTGCGTTAAACAGATGTTCTTTTAAAAATGAAGTATTTACTGTATTTACCAGCGCCGCTCTGGACAGGATATTCATAATGCATAAATTACGATTTATGAAACGATAGGATATTTATTACCGATACGAAATCCTTATTAACGAATATTACCGTGTGTCCGTTCAACTAAAACATCTGTTACGTTTTAATACTATTTATTGAATAGACGTATACGGATACGATACTGTAACGCGCCGATAAATACAATACATACTACATTTGGACGTAGGTGTGTCGTCAGAAATAAATTTTAAATGTGTACAAATGCCGAGCGGTGTAAATGTATGAATAGACAAGATTTCCGTTGTCAAAATCAAATACCTAAAACACCTGTACCACGCCATCGGGCAGATAATTAAATTTACGAGCTTAATTAAATTTTAAAAAATCTTCATCACAGGACAACTCCCATAACATTCATTTTCACGCGAATGAAATATAATCGAAAGCTTTTCATACGTCTACCAGAGTGTTCATAAGTTTACCAGAGTGGGATACCTCATCTGGAGACTTTTGTACGGTCCGTTAGATTTCCTTTTTAATATGCTGCCTCACATGCCGTGATAGACTGTATGAATTCCTAAATTTAGCGGAACACAACTCACAAGAATAACGGCAATCCCCCATATGCACTGCCATATGTCTTTTTACATATGCAGAGCAGAAAAATAGCATTTTACAAACTTTACAAGTAAAACGTTTTTCATCGGTGTGATATTTAATGTGAGTTTTTAGTCCACTCTTCCTAAAAAATGACTTTTTGCAAATTTCGCAAGTAAAAGGTTTTTCACCGGTGTGTATTCTAATATGTTTGATCAGTACATGCTTCGCAGTAAACGACTTTTTACAAACTTCGCAAGTAAAAGGCTTTTCAACAGTGTGTATTTTAATATGTTTCTTCAATACACACTTGTCACTAAATGATTTATTATAGATCTCGCAAGTAAAAGATTTGTCACCAGTGTGTTTTATCATATGTCTCGTCAGTCCATGCTTATCAGCATACGGCTTTTTACAAATCTCACAAGTAAAAGGCTTTTCACCAGTGTGTGTTCTAATATGTCTCGTCAGTGTATGCTTCATGAGAAACGACTTTTTACAAACTTTGCAAGTAAAAGGCTTTTCACCGGTGTGTTTTCTAATATGTTTCTTCAGTCCCTCCTTCTCACTAAATGACTTCTTACAAATCTCGCAAGTAAAAGGCTTTTCACCGGTGTGTGTTCTAATATGTTTCCTCAGTCTACCCTTCTCACAAAATGACTTTTTACAAGTCTCGCAAGTAAAAGGCCTTTCACCGGTGTGTTTTATCATATGAATCGTCAATCCATTCTTCCCAGCAAACGACTTTTTACAAACCTCGCAAGTAAAAGGTTTTTCATCGGAGTGCGTTCTAATATGTCTCGTCAGTACATACTTCTCACGAAATGACTTCTTACAAGTTTCGCAACTAAAAGGCTTATCACAGGCGTGCCTTCTAATATGTTTCTTCAGTCCATCCTTCTCACTAAATGACTTGTTACAAATCTCACAAGTAAAAGGCTTTTCATCAGTGTGTGTTCTAATATGTTTCTTCAGTCTATCCTTCTCACAAAATGATTTCTTACAAATCTCGCAAGTAAAAGGCTTTTCACTGGTGTGTTTCCTAACATGTTTCGTCAGTCCACCCTTCTCACAAAATGACTTCTTACAAGTCTCGCAAGTAAAAGGCTTTTCACCCGTGTGTACTGTAATATGTTTCTTCAGTCTATTCGTCTCACAAAATGACTTGTTACAAATCTCGCAAGTAAAAGGCTTTTCACCCGTGTGTCTTCTAATATGAGCCATCAGGTTACTCTTCTCAGAAAATGATTTTTTACAAATTTCGCAAGTAAAAGGCTTTTCACCGGTGTGTGTTCTAATATGTTTCGTCAGATCAGCCTTGCGACAAAACGTCCGTCCGCAATATCTACACATGTGATTTTTCTTGTGCAAATGCACGCTCCTAATATGATGATGTAGTTGTTTGTGTTTAAAGCTGTTATTGTAATGGTCATTCGAATTTTCACCTTGTGCTACGCTGTGATCACTTATCAACGATATTCCTCCTTTTGAATCAAGAAAATCTCCTGTTTGAACTACAAAATCTTCTAATTTAATATCTGCATTACAATTATATTTTTCACAGTTCTCAGTACTAACGATATCCTTGCTTAATTGCTCATACAAATTTTCATCTTTAACATTTCCCAATGAGACACCTTGTGGTAAGATGTCGTCGCTTATCAAAGATATTCCTGCTTTTGAATCAAGAAAATCTTCCGTTTGAACTATACAATCTTCTAATTTAATATCTGCGGCACTATTATATTCTTCGCAGTTATTGTCGTAATGTTCATGCAATTCATCATACTCTGTGGCCATTTTCACGAACGCTTTTACAGAATGTTGTTTATTGAAAAAATAGAATATAAAGAAAATTGGACCCACTTCTTCTTCTTCTCCAACTACGTTAATTTGTTTTTCGCTCCTTCAAAGGGAATGGTAACATGTGAAACCATGATATGTCACAAAAAGAATTCATCCTAGAAAGGAAACAAAAGAAATAACAGTTATTACAAAAGATTACATAAAACTTAAGCAGATGTACAAGACAAGCATGAATCAATCCGAGCTGGGTAACCACCAAGCACTGCGCTGGGTGCTTTAAGATAACAAGTATAAAATTGTTTCAAGTACTTAAGAAAGTGGTTCATGACTTTGAAACCTGCAACCAATGTCTTTAAAAATTCGTCATTTATGGGTTTTATTATCTCGCACAAACACAATATACTTTAGAAACAAAAAGAAACATTTCAATTTAGAAAGGGGAAAATTGGGGAACGAAAGTGCAACATATAGAATAAATGATAGCAAACAATATTCGAACCTCTTATCAGGAAGATAAAAAGAGGAAAGTAAAGGAAAATAAACAAATCTTATATGCTAAAAGCAAAAGATGGAGATTTAATTGGGGATCCACGGGAAACTAAAAAGGTGGGCAGAATATTTTTACGAACCGCTAAATGATTTAGAAGAGAATACAGACCTAGACGAAAACATGGAAGTGAATATGGAAGGAGATAACTTAATAGAGAAGCTAACAAAAGCTGAAATTAAAGAAGTCATGTTAAAACTGAAGAACAGTAAATCAGAAGGTGAAAATGGAATTAAAGCGGAAATTTGGAAAGCATCTGGAAACCAGATTCATAAATTTAATAAGATAAGCATGGGAGGAAGAAGAAACGCCAAAGGATTGGAGAAAAGCAGTTATCCGTCCAATACGGAAGAAAGGGGACTTGATAGAATGCTCTAATTCCAGGGGCATTACACTCATAGACGTAACTTATAATATTTTAAAATTAATGGATATTAGGAAGGTTTTAGAAAGGGAAGAAGCACTATAGACCAAATATTTACTCTTGAACAGAAATAAAACAACAGCTATGAACAAAACTTGGCTTTACACATGTTATTCGATGATTATAAACAAGCCTATGATTCGATAGACAGAAATAAATAGTATATTGGGCTAAAAAAATTGGCCATCCCGGAAAGAATATACTTCTTTAACTATCAAAGGCATATGATTCTACTTCATTTTTGGGTTTAACCCTTGAGTCTAATCTACTTTGGAATGAACACTGTCTGCTATTTGTTAATAAATTATCCTCTAAATGTTATTCGTTTAGATAGCTTAGGACTCAAGTTACCTGCTGCTGTCTGCTTACTTTATACTTCTCCGAGATACAAACCAGGTTGCAATATGGGATCATATTGCGGGGTTCTTCTCCGTCCGCCAAAAATGTGTTTCTGGTCTAGAAAGCTATCGTTGGGTCGATTAAGCGCGTTTAACTCAATCATGTAGATCTATATTTATAAATCTAAACATCTTAACACTTGCATCATAACATGCATAATTTAATAAGGAGCACACACACGTTTCTAGACGTACACTGTCTATAACTCATCTGAGGATCACCAGCCTTAGCGTTAGTATTTACGATAGGATTCATACTGCTATTAAAGAAGCCAGAATGTTGAAGCAGTTTCAGTATCTGCTTAAAGTCTTTTTATTGTCGCATATATTCTACTCCATCGAGCAATATCTCAATTTCCTGTAGTTGAATGTAGATTGGTTTTGTTTCTTACTGTTTTGTCTTTGCTGCTTTCGTATTATTATATTTTATATTTTAATTTTTTTATAATACTTCTTTCTTTTTACCTGTTATATTCATAATATGTGACTTAATAACAAATAAAATTATTATTAATAATAAAGTTAAATAAAGGACACTAAAACGAATTAATACAGTAATGGTAAACGGGAAGATATGGAGAGATTTTGAAGTGAGAAGGGGTTTAAGACAAGGTGATACCCTATCCACAACATTGTTCAACCTAGTGTTTGAAACATATTGAAAGTAAAATCCAGATGAAGGGGCCCATATACCATAATAGACATTAGTTAATCGCCTATGCAGCTGATATTGTAACACTGACCAGAACAAAGAAGGAACTAAACAGAACATTTCATGAAATAGAAAAATATTGAAAAGGATATGGAAAAAATCTCCAGAAGAATACCAAGGGGGATAAAACAAGACGACGGACAATGAAGAAGGATATGTAAAGAACTTACCGACATCTACCAGTATTCCAATATTGTATAAGCTGCGAGAGCTCAGAGGACCAGTTGGCAAGGACACGTCTATTACTTTGCTTTAAGCACTTTTAAGTTTAAAATTTTTTTCTGAAGTAACTGAAACACTAAAAATAGGGCTTCGGTTATTTTACAAATACTTCAACTTCGTTTCATCGAATAAAAATACTCTGATATGGTTGACGAAGGAGGTGAATTGGAGATGTCAACGCCTTCATTCCATTTGCTGGGAGGAATAAACTTCTTCGCAGTTATAAACCGACAAGGGGGTACTATTAGGTTAGGAATAGTCCAAAATGCGATCAATTAAATACGCTGATTACAAACCGTGATTAATACGGATGAAAATTACTTCTAATTCTAAATAAGCACGTACAAAATAGGATTTAATAAAAAATGCGACCACTTACCTTAAAAGATAACCGAAAAACTTCCAAACCACCGCAAACTTTCTTGGATTTGTTTGTTTTGTTAAGAAAAGCATGCCAACTATGCCAAGCCAAGCGTAAATCAGGGTTACCAGGTTTACCTATTAGTTTCTCCCTAGCTCAACATCACAAAATTCCCTAGATTTTTTTTAATAAAAGACGGAATAAAATGTTTATGCAATAGTTTAGAAGAGCCTGATTGAATTTGTGTTTTTGGATTTTTTATTACGAGGAGACACAAAAAAGGAATTAGAAAAGCTACAAAAAGAACACATTTTAAAATTATAGCTCTTGAAAGAATAAAATAAATAAAATTAGGAATTCTCCAAAAAGAAAGTAATTTAAAAACGATTGATAAGGAGCAACAAATAAAAAAAACGAG
>JAROYD020000003.1:2646589-2681839 GCA_029618875.2 Dynastes tityus
CAGTTGTTTCGGCAAAGAGGCGGCGTGAGGAAAAAGTGTGTTTATCTGCAAAAAACGAACGTTCTACATCTAGTGATGTTATATTTGCGTAATTAAAATAATCTTTGTAACAACTTAGTGGTTCTGTTGACGCACCTTCGCAAATTTGTTATAATGTCCCAAAATCAGAATCTTTTTTAAAACATTTTCAAACCCTTTTTCAGAACACAAACGTTGTTTGGTTTTCTACCGCCCATAACTGTGCGTGAACATGATGCATATTACCAAGATTTACAACGACACCGAAGGTTTTTGTAATTTTTCTACTGCTTCCACTAGCCCGAAGCAATTGTTCGAATATTTTTTAAGTCCGTTTTAACCTGACTATCTTGAAATTTCGACTCGCTTTCCTTGATAGCCGCGGCTTCCTTTGGATCGAATTGTAAAACCACGTTTTTAATATTCTCAAAATATTTATGGTAATAAAACGCGGCCCGTAACCATGTTCCCCAACGTGTAAGAATAGGCTTTGGTGGCTCAGGCATGGGGGCACAGTCTGTGAAATTTGCGAATACTTTTTGGGGGATTTGACAAATACGCTTTTGTATGCGCTCCCTCAGGATAACATTCCAATACCATCCGCCACATGACTGAAAGCATGGATTTTACACGTAATATGTAACAAGTTAGCACAATATTTTTTAAGAGACCGACCTACAGAAAGCATGTTTGCGGCTCATAAACATCAACAGTTTATTTGTTGAAAGTTCAAACTTTTCCAATGTATTTCACCAACATTGAAATTACTTCGGCAGTGCATTGTTGTATTCGTCTGGAAGCTGAGAATTGAGGGTGATTGATGTGGTTCCATTGTGCGTACCATTACATTAACCACAGAATGTTTTTTACGATCTGTTGTTTCGTCCACACATAACCTCATTTTTTTATCTTGAACCCGATTTAATTCTTTTCTCGACATGCTCACGAGCAGACGGCACAACTCTCTGTAATGTTCTCTCACTTGGTAACTTAAAAATCCGAATATTCATTCCAAAACGAGACGTATGCTTTCTTCCTTTGTAAATGAAATGGTAAATTCATGCAATAAACGCATAAATTAAATTTAAATTTGTCATAATCTCGTGGGAATTTTTTTAAAATCCCTTCACTATTTACGTGCCGTAGATAATCACTTTTTGACCAACACATTAAATCTATTTTACACACTACAATTTAATTTTACCCCTCACATTTTTAACGGGATATCTGAATAAATTTTCTTATTGTGTCCAACTTTACCTCCCAACTCCCAACGTAGAACTACGATATAGTATACGACAGCGTAGATGCATACACAACAAATCGGCTTTCGAGTCGCAGTTATACTGACGCTTATATCGAATTGTTCCGGCCGTGTTTATTTTGTGTAAACTTTTATGCGTCAGCCACTGGCTTTCAGCGCAGTTTGCGCTGCTCTAGTTATTAGGTTGGCAGTTCTGGTAAATGGGACAGTTGTTTTCTTCCAAATCGCTAAACAACTGATATCGCACATGACAAAAATTCTTCTGTGCGAATGATACGTTGGAACGATAGTACGGTGGTTGCTACACTTGAAATGCAGATGCATTGGAACTACTGGTAACAGTGAAACGGTATGACCACAACGAAAAACAGGAAATGCAAATAAAGCAGCCAAATATTATCGTAAAATACAATTGACACATGATGCCATCGTCAATTACAGATTTTGGCTCAGAGCCAAGAAATGGTGGTGCCCGCTTTCCATCAATCTCATTTGCAACGCTTTGGTGAATGTCTGGTAGAATTTGTAGTACATTTAATAAGTATTGATTACATTTACGGCCAGCGTTGCGTTCGCAACAGCAGTATTGCCCTGTAGATAAATATATTTATAAAATTGCACAAGTGTATTTATTGTAATTCTCTTAGTTATCTTATTACTCAAAATTGATGAAATTTTTATTATTTTGGTTTTGAGTTACTTTTTTCTTTCACAATGTATACTTTAAAATTAAATTTCACCAACAGAATTGAACGCATCTCATATCTATATCGCTACCTATCGATCACCCTACATTTATAGAAATATTTTTCAAAGATCTTCTGCGTCGGACTTTGGTTCCGACGCTGAAATGTGAAAATTCCTGATTTTTTGACAGCATCCGACAGTTACCTGTCAGAAACGTTAAACGCGAACGCGACGAACACGTTTTCGGTCGCTTGCGAATAACGAAGGGTAAGCGGAATGGTATTTCGAATAGAAAAATAACGTTTCCCGGAAGCGAGATGGACCAACGACGTCAGGGGAGCGAAATATGTATTTGCTACAATATTTTCAGTAGTATAAAACGCGCTGTGACAGCAGCAATCCTATTAGCATGTAGGTCGGCCAAAAAAGTTAAAAATTTTGACGTTTTCAGGCGATGAACGATACTTGGTGTGGTATTTTGATGAAATACAAGGGAAAGTCGTTACATAAGTCACAAACTGTTGTGGGAAAGCTGAAAATAGCAGACAGCTATTTTCCGTATCTGTCATTGGGGAGCAGCACTATCCAGCTTAGTGATAATCAAAGTGACAGTTGACGTGCGCGTACGCAAGCAGTGTTAAAATGGCGACCGTGCTCGAAGAGTGTACTGTGGAAGAGCAGCGTGCTGTTGTGCGTTTTTTCTGGGCAAAAGGACTCCCTGCAAAAGATATCCATAAGGAAATGTCTCGTGTTTACGGTGAAAGGTGTTTGTCGCGTAAAGCTGTGTATAACTGGGTCGAGAAATTCTCACAAGGGCGCTCAAAAGTTGTTGACGGTCAGCGAAGTGGCCGCCCCGTTCAATTGCGACAGATGCAACACTTCGAAGGGTGGAAAAGATGATTCGAACTGACAGGCGGGTAATAATGACAGCATAGCAACTGCAATAGGGTGTTCTCATGGTTTAGCCTACGGACTGATGCACGATCGTTTGAATTTCCGAAAAGTTTGCTCACGGTGGGTTCTTAAACAACTGACCGAAGCAGACAGAAGGATTCGAATGAGCTTATCCTTGCAACACTTCTCTAGGTACGCAGAGGAAGGGGAGGACATGCTTAACAGGATTGTTACTGGTGATGACCAGTGCACCACTATCAACCCGAAACAAAGCGTGCTTCAATGCAATGGAAACGTCCTTCTTCACCGTCAACAAAGGAATTCAAGGTTGTGCCCTCAGCTGGTAAGGTTACGCTTACCGTGTTCTGGGATTCCCAAGGAGGTCCTAGCTCATTTCTAGAATAGAAATGAGAACGTGACTGCTGAATCATACTGTAGAGTTTTGTTGTTGTTTCTGGATGCAATTCGACGAAAACGTTCAGGCCTACTGACGAGAGGAATATTGCTGCATCACGATAACGTCAGGCCGCATTCGGCCCAGTTGACCCAGGCGAGAATTGAAGAATTAGGGTGGGAACTTCTACAATATCTGACCTAGCCCCAAGCGACTATCATCTGTTTGATCCACTAAAAGAGCCCAAACACTTTTATGCAGCAGGCATTGGGGCATTAATAAAGCGATGGTATAAGTGTATCAATGTAGATGGAGACTATGTTGAAAAATAAACCTTGTTTTTGGCTAACTATTTCTCTTATTACTTTTATAATAGCTTTTTGTGACCTACTTACTGACTTTCCCTCGTAGATTACAAATGTGCCTAAAAAATCGTCCCACGAGGAAACTGGGCGCTTATCTATTTCGAATCTTTCAAACATGAAAGGTACGCTCACCGCTGCAATTATATCTGCGGTAAATAAGTTAGTTCTACCTTTCCAAGCGTAATTTTGATTGAGAATGTGCAACTGGAGTCGATTATTGAATGCTGGAGACAATGCGATACGGAATAGTAAGGATGGTGGCGCCTTTTCCTCCCCTTACGTTTTAAACAAAGACGCTGAAAAGGTAAGAAATACACCATTTTACAAATGTATCTTGCATATACGACGATAGCTGCTTTGTTCTTTTCGTTTCGTGTTTAATAAGGTCTAAATGTTGTTTAGGCAAGCATCATCCTTATGTAATGCGTGCATTTTAGATTTGGTAGCCTTTCATTGAAATCCCAACAATTGTTTGTAAATTAAATTAATCTAGGCACCACAACAAACGCATGGTTTTAACATACGTCAATTCTAAGAATAGTTGCAAAAACAGCGATGAACCCCTGCATTCACAAGATACGATGACTTTGTGACTGTCCAGAAGAGAATATCTTCTCGATGTTACCTAATTGAAATCACAATGCATGCGTTTTTTGATCGAGAGGTGAAGATCAAATGAACAGCAGAATTGAAATAATTGAATTTAATGAAATCTAACCATTTATGAGCCAGATCTAACTAATTTTTGTATTGCTATCATTGGAAGGGCGCGAGAAATTCTCAGTGCAACTGCAGCTACACATACGGTAATCTACAAACATAATTGCAGTATTTAAGTTTCGTTTTGCAGCTATTTTGATTTGCTTTGACGATGCGGATAAAGCAATAAGACACCGGCTCAGTATGCGAAGCTGTTGAAATGGGTAGGAAACGAGGCTTTGAGAAAAAGAAGTTTTGGAAATTAATTTTGGAAATCAAAATGGAAACAATAATTACAGAAACAGCAATGGACCAGTCGAATAAAGACTTTGAGCCTGTCCAGAAGGGAATATACAGTCCCTGGCCATATTACTTGAAACATGTAGTAAATCAACCCTTTTACCTGGAAATTCCCATCCCATTATAGTAATATTCCTTTGCTTTGAATCCGATCGTTTATAGGGGGACTAGATTATTGTATCAATAAATAAAAATACAAGAGAAATGATATTTAGAAGAGTAAAGTACGTATATATAAATATTTCAGTTATCAACTTACATTTAGCGAGTTCACAGTTTAGAGAATGCATCGATATTTTTTAAAATATTTCGTCATAACCGTATAGAAGCTAAGTTGTGGAGTATCGTTAAGTGTTTTGTGTTGATATATCGTTATTGCAAAGGTAAAATTGTTATTCTATCTCTCTCTTAATAATTAATTATTTGGAATTTGAAAAAAATTGAAATATTTGGGGTTTTTTGTAGAAAATGCCCGGAAAAGATTTAACAAATGAACAGAAAGCCGCTATACAAGCTCTACGATCAAACAAATATTCACAGCGAGAAATTGCAAAATTATAGAAAGCATCTCCTTCTTCTGTATCGCGTTTAGCTAGAAACTTAAACGAATGAGCTAGCACATCGACACAAAGACGGGCAAAGTGCGGTCGGAAAAGAAAAACTTCGAAGAGATCTGACCGTGAAATTGTTCATCAGGCTTTGAGCAATAGATTTGCTACAATTAATATGATTCAAAAAAATTTACAAGAGGGAGGAATAGAGATTTCGAGCAGAACTGTCAGGCGCCGATTGCGCGAAAATCGCCTAATGGGCCGAAGACCTGTAAAAAGGCCGAGTTTAACAGAAAAAATTAAATCTGCTCGTCTCAACTTTGCAAGAGAATATCGACATTTCACAGACGAGAATTGGAAAAAGGTGAATAACTTAACAAAATGATTTTTACTGAATTAATGTGTGCATTATTTAGTAGGTTTTCTTTAGTGACGAGTGCTCGCTCTGTGTGTTAGTGCAGCGAGCACAATTTGTTCGCAGACGACCTGGCGAACGTCTCACAGAGTCCACGGTTATTCGAACTGTAAAACACCCTCCGTAGGGAATGATTTGGGGAGTGATTAGTGGAGACGGACCCGGCCCTTTGTATTTTGTAGAAGGCACAATGCGTTAAGAGTAGTACATAAATGTGTTAAAAAACACGTTATTATCGTATTTTAAGCCAGGACGTTGCATACCGACGGGGCGTATATTTATGCAAGATAATGCTCCTTGCCATGTGGCAACAAAGGTTAAGAAATCCTTTGAATTCAATCATATACCTTTTTTACGTTGGCCCGGAAATTCACCGGACCTCAATCCCATCGAAAACGTAGGAATCGACTAAAAAGTAAGGTATATGAAAGAGAAAACCCTACAAAGGAAATATTAATGAAGAATATAAAGGATGTATGAGAGAACGATGTAGATATATGCGAGACAATCATATCTTGCATTGAAAGTATGCCCCGAAGAATTAAGGGTGTTATTAAAAATCATGGGTTATGGACAAAATATTAATTACTTATTTTTATTTACATATGTTACATATTTTTACAATATATTTTATAAATAAAAAATATAATACATGTATAGTTTATATTTTATTATGAAGAAACTACAAAATATTGAGTGTTTCAAGTAATTTGGCCAGAGACTGTATTTAATCTTAGTAAATTGAAAACACCAAGTATGCGTTTTTAGATCGAGAGATGAAGATCGAATGAACAACAGAGAATAAATCATTGAACCTGATGAAATCTGACCATTTCCAAACCAGATTCGAATAACTTTTGTATTGCTAGCGTTGGAAGGGCGAGACATACTCTCAGTGAAATCTACGGCATTCTATAAACGTCATTGTAGAGTAATATTTAAATTTCATTTTGCACACCTTTTGCTGGAGTAGATAAACTGCAGCTGGCATCCCTATAAGTATGTATCTAGAATATTTGCTGGAGTGGGAAAATTGCAGTTGGTATCCCTACGTGTATAGACCTAAGAATTTTACTGGGGTGGGTAAACTGCAGCTGGTATCTTTATGATTATAGGTCAAGAAAATTTGCGGGGTGGGTAAACTGTAGCTGGTATTCCTATCATTATAGATCTAGAAAATTTGCCGGGGTGTGCAAACTGTAGCTGGTATCCCTATGTGTGTACTCGAAAACCGTTTCTCACCCAAACCCTTGAGGTTTGGGTTTTTCAGCTAGTTAAAGAAATAGTTACAGACATAAACCACATACTCCATGACGTTTGTTAAGTCATCAGAAAGTGTTAGCGTTGTACTATTTATAGAGTAGGCGCAATTTTGCAATTCAAGAAGATAGGTATAGCCCGTGTAAGCCGTAATTAGGCGATAACGGATAGTTGCCGCGCCCTGCATACGTGTACTTACTATCTTCGTTACGAATTATCTAAGGCGTAGCCCCACGATACGCACAAAAACTTCAATTCGCCCGGGAAGTTATAGTTAAACAAAGTATAAAGCAAATAAATGGAAATACTCACCAGTTGGATGGAAGATAAAGTCTTGAATTTCGCGTTAATAAAAACAATCGAACAATAACAAAACAAGGGACACATACGCGATAATAGGAATCCCTGAACTGGAGTGATCGATTGTAGGAACACTAATTACGAATTTTGCTCGTCCGATATGATAAGCATCCGATTCTAAGATAGATATCTGAAGTGTTTTTTCGGGGAAAATTGTTAAAAAATTTGGATTTTTGCAATTTAATTAAAATTCTAAACTCTTTGTGGGATCGAGAGTATTCTTGGATACTCTTTTGGCAATTATTTTTGAATTTTATGAAGCTGTCATATAAACACAATGTTTCCTATGATCTTTACAGAAAATCTGCTTGTTCTAACCTCGAACCTTTCTCCTATTTGAACTTACTTTCTAATTTCTCTTTAAATTGAGACCGCAGCCAAAACACTAATTAACTTGACTAAAACTGTACCAGAATTGATGAATTTTCTGGTGTCCCTCTTCTTCTTTATTTAATCGCAATAGCGATTATTTCTTTCCACAGCAAATTTTGATGATTTCTTTCTAAACGTAATATTATGATGAATTTCGATCAATGAAGTTATTTATATTAATAATATGAGAGAATTAATGTGGTGGCGCTACTAGATGATTTAAACAACTCTATGACCTAAATTACCACTGACAAGGTTTAAATATGAAATTTTACTGAAGATTTACTTAATAACTTTATGGTAGATATTTAATTTACGAATTAATTTGAATATACCCTGTTGTCTGTTTTAGGAGAATTTTTCATAGATTTAGACGATTTATTTAATGGAGAAACTGTACAGAAGATGGAGCTTTGTCTACGTTACCCCACATTTGTCGTTGGCTAGACTTAATTTAATTATTTTACGTCCACACTCCAAGGCGAGTCGGCCTGGAGGGAAAATTGTGGACTTCGAAATTAGCTTTTTTTCCGCTAGAGGGAATTTTATTAGTATCGGGGTGGCTATCTTGAATACCTTATATGTCTGAGACTGACAGCTGAATTTCGATGTAAATATCGATCACAACAATAGATATCTTTTGTGCTTAACATCTTTATAATCATTTACTTAACGGATGCATATATTTTTAAATTTTCTTACAGTAGATATTGTAATATCTTTCTCAGAGGATTTTTGGGAAAATTGTTAAATTTTCTAATTTAAAATTAAATTAACGATTCTTGTAGGTTCGGGGGTATCCCTGGATACCCTTTCGGCAATTTTGGAACGAATTTCTAAATCAGTAAAACGAAATTAACGAATTTAAAGATTTTAAATCCTATCCTTGATCTTTTGAACGATGCCAATGTTATATAAACTCTCTGTTTATATAACCACTACAGGAAACTGCCTGCTCTGGATATTTAACCCTTTTCTCTTCAAATAAAGACTTCGATTTCACAATCGAGCACTTATATGGGGATCGGAGTTAAGTCACACTTTGATTCAACCAAGGCCGAATAAAGATTGATGAAAATTTATGGCGTCGTTCATCTTTCTTTTATTTTAAATCGCGAAAGACCGGCGATTGTTTTATTTCACAGCCAATTTTGATAATTTAACCCAAATAGAAACTTTTACGATGAATTTCGATCAAATGATATTATTTCTACAAATAGCATACGAGAACGAATGTAGTGACTTAACCAGGAGGTTGTATGTTGATGATTCTGCGATCCAAACTGTCACCAACAAGCTTTAAACGAGAAAATCAACTGCTAATTTACAGAAATCTTTCAGATAAAGATTTAATTGATGAAATATTATTTGTTGTACCTTCCAATTTACGCTGTTGCTTATTTCAAACGATTTCTACATTAATTTGGACGAAATAAGTGAATAGAAAAATTAACTAACGAGTAGATTTGTCCATGATACCCCACACTCGTCATTATCTGGACTTATAATTAAATTATAATGTCCTCGCTCTAAGGACGATTGGTTGAGGGGGGATGGTAACGAAGAAATTTCCAATTTTCCCTGCAAGAGGGATATTTAGTTACCAACGAGTGGCCAGCCTGACATTTAGTCAGTACCGAAGTGACAACTGAGAGAAGTTGTTGTTGTAGATACAACGTTGAACATAACAATAGCTATATTAATATGCTTTCTTAAATGAAATATCAAATTAAATGTCTTATAATCAAATACAAACAGATGATATACAGTGCGTTCCTAAAGTGTCAAGCTAACTTTTGAACGACAGAAGTTAGCGTTTTTAGGAAGAATAGGTCAATTTCTGTATTTTGTGAACTAACATTTGCCGTCACCGGCAGTTCAATCGTATTTCCGGTGTCACCGAAAGTGATGTCAACTTTCCTATTTGAAATAGAATGCCCTACATATTTTGACGTTTGTGGAAAGGTAATCGAAAGGCGAATCACATGTTACACTGTAACGTAAGAAATATGACGATATGTTGCAATAAATGTTTAGGTACACATTTAAACAAACACCATAATTAAATAATTGCAATAAAGTTCGACAAAGTAAAGAAATAATAACAATTAGTAAAACAAGTTAAAATTAGAGAAAACAATAAGAGAACAAAGAAGGAATGTGCGACAAATGCAGCACATAATAGCAATAAACAACAAGAATAATTCACGCTTTTGGAATTCAGATTTGACAGTTTGGCAATTGTTATGATTTCTTTGCTTAGCAACGAGCTCTTTAGATCAATCGGGCGTCACAAGAAACAATTTGGAGCTCTTTCGTAGCCAACCTTGCGTAACAACAAAAACAGATTACCAAAACCTTTACTGCTACGTATCGTCATATTTCTTAAGCTAAAGTGTGATATATGTGGCATCGCTGGATTCGTCCTTTGATTACCTTTCCAAAAACTTAAAAATATGTAGGATGTTCGATTTGAAATAAGAAAGTTGATGAAAAGTTAGCTCACAAAAAATAGGAATCAACTTATTTTTAATAAAAAGTTAGCATGAGTGGGGGACACTTTTGAACTGCATACACGTCGGTCCAAATACGAACGGGATATTGTTTTTGTGAATGGCAACAGAGCATTTGAGTCTTACTGATAGATCGTATCCAATCGCAGTACATCATAAAGCGAGCAGCGGTACGCACGCTTGTCCGCTCATTCACGTAATATTATAATTTAACGCCTTCTCACAAAATGTACTAATACAGAATTTTTCTGTATTCACAGATTATGTTAGAAAGTACACTTTTTATATTCACTTTGTTGCTCTATGATGCTAGGAGAATGAAAAAGTAATTCTAAGTAGGAAAATAAACAACGATTCCTACAAAATTAAACTAAAGAAAAATAAATTCGATAATTATACAGAATAAATTAAAATTCTAACAATATTACTTTATTAAGGGAAAAAATCTCGGGCAAATATTGAACTTTGTAACTTTTGCATTTTTTTTTGCTTTTAAAAAATACGTTTCGCGGTACTTCTACTAACACCGATTTCTTCGAAATTTTGCCAGCTAAAGCGAGGTTCGCCCTTTTAACTAACGAACAAACACTCACATCTCTCCTCCCCATCGGGATCGTTAGAGGGAAATTTTAGGCTGTTCGTCTATTTGTTGGCATTTTTCGGCAATTCGCAAAATACCTTTTAAAGATCGTGCCATCTCTTCGGTTTGTATTAACATATTGAAAATTAAAATCCCCGGTCTCTTGTTAGAACCTTACATGCGCCTGAAAGACAAAAGTGCGTCCCGGGTAAACCTTTTCAGAGCTATGGCAGTTGCGCGCGGCGAGGCTGGCCGGCGGGGATAAATGCAAGTATGCGAGATCGCGCTACGTACAATATCTCTCGCACCCCGGTGAATGATATTATTTAATGTTCCAAATTCCGCAAATTTCGGCTTTATGATGACGATTTAAAATATACTCGGCAGTATCATCCATCAATGACAGTACTAGATTACAAGATGTAGATTACTGCACGTTGGACGGTGAACTTGGAAAAATGTTCTACAATCAGTTTCATAAGGCGCAGAAATCCGATAATTTTTCAGTACAACATTAATAATGTAATCTTAGGCCGTGTTTAAGAGATTCGCGATCCTGGTGTTATGTATGTCAGTAGTTTGTTGTTTGATTCCCATATTGGATTCCATTATCAGATTGTAATGGTTTGTTAGACAACCATATATACATGTAAAACCATTAAGAATCAGTAGAAGTTAAGTAATTTTTAGATGTTGGGGACCTTGTATTAAAGAATTAAACAAGACACATACAGTGTTTTAATTATGTCATAAGACATATAACACAGACAAACTAAGTTGTTTACTATTGCTAAATGCTTAATTGATTTATATTATACTTTCGTCATTATTTTAAGTACCAATACAGACTTGAACCTGTACACAATAAATTTCTAAAATTTCTGGCTTTTAAAATGAATTTTACTTTCAATGTGTTGCCATACGTGCGCATTAGATATAACATTCCGTCATTGTCAGCCTTTGGAATTCTCCGCGATCCGACAACTCCTTATCAAATCGTCAACTTTATTATGGATGCTCCCGATCTATCGTCCGTGGTAAGATTTAATGTGCGTGGTCGTAGACTCAGATACCATGATTTGTTTGTGATTCTCTAACGAACGAGTATATCACTGTGATCACCTCTTTGTAGAATAGTTCGTAATAACATGATTTTATTAATGAAAAGCAACTACATTATCATCAACCACTATGTGTAGACGCGTTTCGCTGTATCACAGCACTGAACTGTGATACGGAAACAACTTATAGCAAAGAGGCGTGGGGACGCATAAAAGTTTAAAAAAAATTAGGTTAAGAAATAAACTATAAGACGTGCTGAAACACTTACCGTTTTAAAGTCTTCCTGAAAACCAAAAATGGGTAACATCTCTTAAATATTTGAATCATTAGATATGTTTCCCCGTTGTTTCAGTCAATGGTACGACGATTACAAATACAACAATTTCCCATATGACGCAGCAATCCCGCTAAAATCTTATTTCCGCGAGGAAGAAACTTTGGCTTCAACAATTCATTATCACCTACTTTATGTGAACCAAAAAAATTGCCAGAGGTGTTTCAATTACAATGTAACAAAAGGTGGAGTAGACTCCTTTGATCAAATGTGTAAGAATTTCAGTTGGAGCAGGCACATTCGCTGTGTTTTACGGCTTATTGAATGCTGCAAGAATAAATGCACACATAATTTATGCATTTTGTACAGCTGCTAAAGAAATGAAGCCACCAATGAGACTGGAATACCGTCATCAACTTGGAGAAGGATTAACAACTTCGTTTATGCAACAACGTTTTGCAAATAGGACACTACAAACTGGTTTGCGATTTAAAATTGAAAATGTTTTGAGGGATAGAAAGCAACTTTCCGAAGCAACGGTGAAAGAAGCGCGAAGTACTCAAAAAGAAGGTCCAAAACAGGGAAGATGTAACATTTGTACAAGAAGCGTTAAAAAGTTTCAAGTTAAGTGTGCCCTTTGTACCAGAGCTTTGTGGGCGAAGATCATTGCCGTACAGACAAATAAGGATTCTGCGTGTCACGCACAATATGAATAGTTTATTTCTATATGTCGTTATTCAATTTCATAAGTAGAATATATCTTTTTTATCAAAAATTATTTTTTGTAATATAATAGATACCTACTTAATAAACCGTCTGAAGAATTTATTGTCTATAGATGTAGTACGCCCAAAAATTTCAAGATAAAACCTAGATACTGGCGTACATTTCTCACCGGGTGAAAATTCATCCACTGTAGTATTTGCGTGATGTCATGTATAACCTGGGTAAATGTGCGATAACAGCCAGAGGCATGGCGAACGCATAAAAGTTGACACATAAAATACAAGGTACGAAATAAATTATAAAACGTGCTGAAACACTTACCCAAAAGTCTTCCGTGAAATCACAAACTGGGTAACATCTGTTAAATATTTGAATCATTAGATATTTTTCCCAAGCTGTTTCAGTCAAGTGAGACGACGTGCGGAATAAATTTTTTTTAATGCCGAAAACGTTCATTCGACATCTACGATGTTATTTTGCATATTTAAAATAATCTTTGAAAACAATCACCTTCACCACCTTCACAAATTTGTCTTAATATAAGAAAATCGGAGTCTTTTTTAAAACACTTTCAAACTTTCGTATTACACCCAATTTGTTTCGCCTTCTACGGGGCATAACTGGCGTGAACATCATTCCAATTTAAACAGAATCCACTAGCGACATAAAAACATTTTGAAATTTTTTCTATTTCCTCCGCTAGCCCAAGTAATTGTGAATAGTTTGTAAATCTCTTTTAACCTGACTTTTTTGAAATTTTTCCCTGGCTTTTCTTGATTGCTGCAGTTTTGTCGGATTGAATTTTAAAACTACCTTCTTTACTTGATCAAAATTTTTGCTGTAGTAAAACGCAGCCTGCAACCATGTTCCCCAACGTGTAACAATCGGCTGTGGTGGTTCAGGTAAATCAGGACACAGTTTGTGAAATAGTCGGGCGTTTCGGGGACTTTAGAAACACTGCCTTTGTACTACAATTAATGCATTTATTATGGAAAACATGTAGGAATCGTTTGTGCCGCAAGATTTAGAATATGGATTTTACGTTACATGTAAAAGTTACCACTGTGTTCTTTAGAGATTGGCCCAAAGAACGCATGTTTGGGCACCATCATATAAACATTAATAGTTCCTTAGTTGAAATTTCAAATTTGTTCAATGAGTTCAACACCACCTTTAAAATCTCATCGGCAGTACAATTTTTCTCTTTTTGGAAGCAAATAAGAAGGAGGATGACGGTCGATGTGGTTCTTACAAACCCTTAAATTTAACCACAGAATGTTTTTGACGATCTGTTGTTTCGTCCCCACAACCACAGTTTTTATCTTTCAATTCCATTTTTATTCTTTTCTCTATATGTTCGACAAATGGCACTACATTTCGTATCGATATCCGACTAGGTAATTTACAGTCCCATATTTATTCCAAAAGAGACAAATCCTTCATTGTCAGTAAATGAAACATAGATTACATAAAATAAAAAAGTAACACATAAATCAAATGTAAATTTTCTTGGTCTCGTATGCCACTTTTTTCAGAAGAATATTGTTTGCTTTCGATGTGACGTTGACAAGGGCTCTGGACCAACACATTAAAAGGGGATTTACAAACTAGACATTGAATTTTAGCGCCATCAAAAATTAAGTCCGGCATGTCCACTATAAAGTTTTTAACTGTGTCTGCCATTGGTCGCTTTCGCAACGTACTTAACTGCGACATTTTTAGCAAAAATATCACGAAATGAGTTATAACAGCCTTCATATACATGAACTACTCGCATACAGCATCGATTTAGTACTGACGCTGTGAACGCGTGAAATAAATAATCGCCAACTCCGCACCACACATATCCACACTGACTGTTACCGTTGTTTGCCCAGACTGGTCATGTCCCTTTGGCGGAATATCCAACTAGTCGATAGGCTACCCTCACAGAAAATTGTAGCAATGTTGGTTGCTCACTTCTGTAGAGGTCGATATAGCGTTTAATTTTGACATTTGAAATGATTAGGGAATCTTTAATTAGATACTCTTATCCGTACATGTATACATGGTTTAAGGTTTGTAACTTTTTTTCGTTTATGTCTACTTTTTTAACACATTTATGTAATCTTCAATCTATTTATCTAATTTTTAATAAACTCTTACTTTTATTTATTCAGAGTTTACTGGAAAACGTGATACTACTTGATAGTTAATATTATTAAAAATAATAGTAAGAAGTCTATATGTTACACTTCTTATTGGAGGTGTTATTTATTCATGCCTAGTTCCTAGTAGATTGGTTAGTAAATTTCGGCTAAAGTTTCTTGTAAACAAACAGAGAGAGTATCGGCAATACCTCACCACACAAAATGTTATTAATTAATTCGAACAGTTGTCGCTCACTGGGCCCCCATTTTCAACCGCGTTACCGAATAAATCTGAACGAAACTAAAAACTTTTTACTTTAATTTACCATGCATGTCTATCCCTCCTCTCGAGGAAAAAGAAGTTATACAAATGTGTCTAAACATGTAACTGTGTATATCTATTTCCAAATACCTACTTTTCTATCGCTTAACTCTAACATGCTGGGTATATGGAAATCTGTCAGGTTTTAGCCTCGTAGAAAAGAGCTTACTAAAAGGAAGGTTACTTCCGCTAATTTATCTACGCACTCTAAGGATACTAAACAAATCAAACATAATTGCAGGGACACCGAGACTGGTCTTCGTCAAGTGTGGACTGAAAAGTTCTTTTACCCTAATAAATCAAACAAGCAAGAGAAATGAAGTGGAGCATTCTCCTTGTTCATGACCTGCGAATGTTCCATCTCTTTCTTAAGGTACATTGTCTCAAATGCGTCCAATTCCCCGAGGTGAAGTTACGTTTTTAATTAATTTGAGATTTTCCAATTTGATTACATGTCCTGTGTTATTCATATGGTCAGCTACACTTGACGCTCCTGTTCGACCGAATCTAGCATTCATATGTTCATTAAATTTAATACCTATAGTTGTTTCCGTTTGTCCAATATAGGCTTTATCACAGTCGTTGCATGCAATTTTATAAATTCTCGACCTTTCTTCATGTCCGGTTTGTTTTTTTGGATTAATAGCGTTCTTTAAGTGTATTTCGTGAACTAAAACATACGTTCATGTTCCCAAAAACCCCATCACTTCGACTCCTTTCGATATTCTATGGAAGGGGAGTTTCAACAATTTCTTTTGTCGCGTTTCTACCGGCATCAAGGTCGTAGAATTTCTTACATAATGCCTATGTTGGACTTTCTTAAGGATGCGGTCGACATCTATAGACGAGTAACCATTATAAATAGCCACATTTTTATGAATTTAAGCTCTTCTTAAATTCTTATTGGTTTAAGGGAAATTTTCAGTTTATTAATTAAGAAACTAATTCTGCGGCCATTTTTATGTTGTTCGCAGTGGAATCGGTCATAATGAATCTATTTATAGATGTCTATTTCTAGTTTATTATTGTTTCTAATTACTAGGCTATCTAGAAATGTGGAGTTGATTGTTCACTTTTCTTTCTACTGTAAATTTAATGGATCCGAATTTTGAGTTGAGTGCGTCGCGAGGAAATCCGATGATACTTTTCTTAGTGTCAAAACCGCGAAAATATCATCTACGTATCTAAGCCAAATTCTAGGAAATACACGGTATCTCTTTTTCAAACACGTTTCAAATTTACTCATAAACAAGTTGGCTATGAACGGGACAGTGGATTACCCATCGCCGTACCTCCAATTGTTTACAATATTTGCCCCCCTATTTGAAAACGGTTTTGGTTCTGCACACAGAGAAGTTAGTCTTTTTGTATTCGATGATTTTGACGTCGTTAATGTCGTTAAGTTTTAAGAGTTCAACTAAATATTCTATGGTTTCGGGATTGGTACGCTGGGGAAGTGAAACATCAAACGATACTAAAAAATTTCCCTTCAATTCAATATTGACCTTATTTACAAAATCTAGTGAATTTTGTACTTCTAGGCTGTCTACTTTGATGGGTAATTTTTGTATTCGTTTACTAGCCATTTGGACAGTTTGTACGTAGGCGAGTCTATACCTGAAACTATTATCTCGACTTTCCATTTATGGATTTTGGTAGGCAATACATTTTTGGAACTGTCGGGGTTCAGACGACAATTTAAACTTACTTTCTTGTAAACATTTGCCAGCAGTTTAATGTACACCTGAGACGAATAGGACGACAGTGAGGTCCTGTTAAACAGCGAAGAAAATGGAACTGAAGACTTTCGTTTCAGTTAATCAAAACTAGAAGAAAGCTGAGTTCAGTACAATGTGTGGTTCCATAAAATAAGAAGGCTGGGATAGGGATAAGTTCAAAAATTAATTATTTATTAATGTTAAGAATCCATGAGTTACAGGTGCATACATTACATAACACTGGGGAACAGCAATTTCGTTGTCTTAGATCTGTGACTTGTTTTCAACTAACCTTTATTCTGATCCAAAAAATAACTGCAGTTTTTGTAAATTTTTGTCAATCACGTCAATTTTTATGCTACAGGATACCCTCAAAAGTCATGCAGTAATATAAAAGAAAATAAAGTAAAAACATACCAAATGTTTATAAAGAATAATTCTTTTATTCATATATAAAGGCTATAATATTAGTTACTTGCAATTAAATTGTGTTCAAACAAATAGTTTTTTATCGTAAACGGTAATTACATATTAAGGCAAAATTTTCGCTTATAACTTTTTCTTGGAATGTTTAATCTGTGGACATTCTCGCTTGATGCTCCAACAATAGTCAGCCATCATAGGTACATCCCATCTACCTTGATATATCGCTCATGTCTTCAAATTTGTGAAATCGCTCACCATGGTATCACTAACTGCACCAACATTTTCCGGGAAGTTAACAAGATGGCTATGTAAAATGCAATTTTGTGCTCATGTTGCAACCTAGCAGTTTGAAGCTCTCCAAGGTTGCTGGACAATTTTGGTAATTCTGTGCTCGTGTATTTCCAAGATAATCTTTAACAATTTTTTGGAATGGCAGCCAAGACCATTTCACTTCTGACATTGTTCCGATGAAAAGTTCATCTTTAACAAGCTGCCGAATCTGTGGACCATCAAAAACACCGGCCTTTATCTTTTTCAAATGACAGGCTAGAAATGCCGAAATGAGATACTTGAAACAGTCTCCTTCAATTGGCAAGCTTTAGCGAATTGCTTCATGAGACACAATTTTATATGCAGAGAGGTGTTCTTTCTAAGTCGACAAGTGGCTGATGTACAATGTTTGGATCACCAGGCGAGGTCAGATCGTGGCAGCCAATTCGACTGCACCCAATGCTTCTCACGAGCTCTGCTGTCCCACATACAAAGCAGGGATACTTGCATATCCGCGTTGCTAGTCAAGAAGGACGCTAACCATTATAACGTCAGCACAAATGATCAACTATTGGTGCATGTGGTATTGCAAAAAATCAATGACTCTCTTTATGTCTTCATATTCCCTCACTCAAACGAACTGAATGGCCTATCGGGACTGAACCCAATAAATTTCCATTGTGGAGGAGAACATACTTCAAGCTCCGCTTTGAGCTATCGATAAACAGTCGCCATTCAGTTGCGTTATAGGCTGAAATTCCCAACTCTTCCATTAAACCATGTACGTTATGGCAATACACAAATCCATCATCACGCACTTTCCCTTGATCGAAAATAGGATACCTTGGCTCCCTTTTCAAGCAAGTTTTTCTCGTGCAGTCTTGATGCTAAGAGCTCTTGAAGCTTCTTTGGATAGTACCAAATCATTCAACTCATGCTGGTCAAATCCATTACAGAACGGAATCATTCTTTAATTTCGTACCATCGTTGGGGTCACTTCGATCTTCACCAGACTCGCATTCCCGTGTATTTCCCAAAGAGGGTAATTGAAAACTACGTGCTGATGTTAAATTAGGACACTCTATTTTACATTTGTTTTTCTTGTTGTATCCTGACGTTTTCACTTGAATGATCTCTGGGCTCTCGCCAAATCATAGGTATACCAAATGGAAGTTTATCACTTGTTCCCTTGGTCCACATCCGTAAACTCTCAACACGCTGCTTACAGACTTCAAGAGGGGCCCATGATCGGATCACCAATTTTCACTTTAAAATAGCCAAAAATAGACTTGCCTGACGAAATGAATGTACTCATGCTTGTCCTTTTGACTGGGAATAAAACTCGTCACATATGTAACAAAACGAATCGGGGCTGTTTAAACACTTTTCACGACGTGAACTAGCAGAGGTAGACATAAGGAAAAGTTTCAGTACATATATATAAATAAACACTAAACACTGCTAACCTTATAAACAAAAACTCAGACTCCACGTCAATGGGCTGCACCGTTTCAGAGTCACACACAACGTCTCACTACAGCATCTCAGGCGTAATGAACAAGTCCAGACAAGTATAAAACCACTCGCAGCGTTCTCCTATGCGTCATTCACCCGGCGCCCATCGGAGAAGGTTTGTGTCAGCCAATAGAGAGCAATACCGCTTCCTATGATCCATGCGCTGATTTCGCGGAGAGTGGTCACATTCTCATAAGGTGTAGAGATAAAACTTGACGTGGTAGAAGAAAACTAACTACAGTTTTGAAACCGGCATGCCTAATTAACTATACAACAGCTCCAAAACCAAACTCAACAGAATTTGTGTTACAAATTCTGTTGAGTGTAATTAAAGTACACATTCATAATCTATTAAAAGCATGAACGCGATGTTTACTTCGCACTCTTCCGATTTGAAGCTCTGAAAATGTAAAGCGTATTACCAATTGCATATTATGCATGTATAACCAATACAGACCTTAGAAATAGACACTTCCGGTTCATAGTGGTCGTAGGACTTGACGATTGCGTTGGCTACGTTCTTCACCACCAAGTTCTTCTCTATCGTAAACGGCAAGCAGACTTTGTTAGCACCTAGCTAGGTTAAGTAGAAGACGACTTGTTTCCTGGTGATTTCGAATTTCTTCACACCTTAACATTATTCGAATGAATATTAATTAAAGTAACGAAATTCGTGTGTTGTTTAGAGTATTTGCTATTGGTCCTAATATAGTGGCTTTATCTCAGAAGTATGTAAAAAATTCAATTGGATTTTCCAAAGTCGCTTACCGCTACCATTTTCGATTTTAAGAACGAGCAGTGATGCTTGATCTGGGCATAATTTGATGACATATTAACCTCGACGATGGCCATGTCTGTTTCACCAACTCCAACGGTTCCACTCAGATGGGCGAGCACTTGAACAGTTGGTTGAGAGGCTAGATCTTCGAGAGCAGTTGCGGTGTCCAAATCATAAGTTCCTTCTAGAAGAAGACAAATGTTTGTTAACTCAAAATGTTCAAATCTGTTGCTTATGAAACTTTTGTTAGTGAAGTGCTTTATCATGACTCGCTATACGAACGCCGAGATGACTGACATGCATTTCATTAATGGACTTGCTGATGGCAATTCATTAGAAGCAAGACGGTTGTACATTGAACGATTTCCTGACCGTAATGTTCCCGATAGAAAAACCTTCCAAAGTATTCATCAACGTCTTCATGAAACAGGCACATTGAAACGAAGTGGACGACCAGGAAGGCCAATGACAGTAAGAACGGTAGAATTAGAAAAGAATGTGCTGGACATGATAGAGGAAGATCCAGGTACTTCTACTCGAAAAATTGCAAATACTTTGAATGTAAGTAATGGGACCGTTTGGAAAATTCTTAGGGAGTATTTGTTGTACCCATACCACATACAACGCGTTCAGGTACTTCTTCCTGCTGATTTTCCTTCACGGATTGCTTTCTGTCAGTGGCTTTTGCACATAATGGTTCAAATCCCTCAACTACTGACACTGATTCTTTTTACCGATGAAGCGAATTTCTCAAGAAATGCAATAAGGAATTTTCACAATAACCATGTGTGGGTTGAAGAAAATCCACATGAGGTACTTGAAGATCGTTTTCAACATCAGTTCTCGTTGAAAGTTTGGTTAGGAATTGTGGGTGACTGGCTAATTGGACCGGTATTTCTACCAGGAAGACTTACCGGCCAGGTGTATCGAAATTTTTTGAAACAAACGCTACCTCTGTTTCTGGAGGATGTACCATTGGCAACAAGAAATGCAATGTGGTTTATGCACGCTGGTGCATCAGCGCATTTCAGTGTGGTTGCTCGTGAGTTTTTAACAGCAACATACGGAGATCGTTGGATTGGTCGAGGTGGACCTCACTTATGACCTGCTCGATCCCCGGACTTAAACCCCCCGGATTGTTTCCTATGGGTCCATCTAAAGTCATTAGTTTATTCTACTCCAATGGAAAATGTGGAAGATTTAAAAAATCGAATAATTGCCGGGTGTAACTCAATAAGAAGGGACCCTAGTGTTTTTGAAAGTGTTCGGCAGTGAATGAGGAGAAGATTGGATTCTTGCATCCTAGCTGGAGGTAGTCATTTTCAACAGTTCTTGTAAATTAAGAAACTTTAAATGTAATTTTTGGTAGTAAAATGTTGGTTTTGTCGAAAATTTTTCTCGCCCTGTATCTTCGAAACAAAGGGGCTTTTTAAAAATCATCAAAGGACAAAATATTCTTAGAATAGTTCACAGAATAACCCCTTGATTTTTGCCGTATGTTTAATAAACACCCTGTATATTAAAAAATAAAACAATTCACGTTTTGTAAGTTTTTCCTTCAAATGATTCGTTTCTGTATATGATGCGATGAGAATTACCTGAACAGAGGCACAACCATCTCCAACTATCTTTGATTTGACATCGTTAGGATACCCAGTTAACGGCAACACATCAGTTGTAGAACGATCTTGTTTAGCCATCCGTGTCTTCTTTTTATTGGTCTTCGTACTTTTGACCACCGCCATCCATCGTTGTTGGACCATTAATTGCCGCTTGTTTTACAATTATTTGCTCTTTGATATTTGATGCGTTCATATCTTTTGCCTTTTAATGCCATGTATAATGTAATGACTTGCGATCGTACTTCACACAGGACTGGCAGGATCGCCATGCAGCAACTTGATTTACTTGGCTGGCTGGTAGATTTTCGTGAGGTGTATAAGGAACAATAATGAATACTTACTGACCAATAGACTTCCACTACCCCTTCCTCATATTCTACTCAATATTTGTATATATCCGTGTTTACTAAGCTTATTACCTGCAATGTTATGCAGGCTGAGTCAGCACTATGCACTAAGCTACATTCTACTATTAACTAATCTGTTTCTATAACAGTATTACAAGGTAACTTACAGTTTAATAATAGACAGGAAGGAAATGTTACCAAATTTTATGAGTGGCTTTTCCGAAAATACCTTTGAAACCAATATATCAAGTTATAATTGTTATAGCTGAGGAAAGTCAAATCATATTTCCCTTAAATACTAGTTTAATAAAGTACCTGCAATTATCGCTATAAAATGGGCCACTTGGCGAAAGTTTACACTCGCAAAAATAGTAATGTTGCGATACGAGTAGCAATTTTACTGAAAAGAGGAATAACCATGTGATTGCTTAAATTTTATCAGTTAATTATAAAGAACCTAAAGATTGTTGGTTAAGTGGAGAAAGACTTCTTCCAGACTTGTGGCTGACTGCAGAAATAACATTAATATTTTGGAGAGGAACAACAAGGTGACTTTCATCTAGACACTAGGACACATTGGCATTGATCGTAATGAGGCGGCCGATGCCCTTGCTAAAAAGGGAAGTGAGCACACTCCATTGGATTCAGGAGATCTAGTTGGCACACCCTTTAATATTGTCAAAACACCTGTTACCTATTTGGCCGAACAAGAAATTCTTCGAACCAGAGGTAAATCCATACATCTATCTCATGCAAGGGCATTTAGGTTGCCCAGCAGAGACACACCCAGAAAGCTTTTAGAACTTTAGAAGAAGTCCGTTAGAGTTCCAACCGCAATCCTGTTCGGTTACACTCGATTAAGGGAACACCTACGCCTCGCTCAAAAGGAGGAGGGCATGTGTTTGGAATAGGAGGGAACAGTTGTGCACATTTACTGTCACTGTGCTACCGTCCGCAGACTCAGATTTTTTTCTGTTTAGCGGGGTTTTGTAATGACTGAGAGTTAGGGAAATTTCATTGAGCGAAGTTGAAGAATTGTTTGGTTAAAATCGAAAATAAATCCATTCAAATGGAGTTAGATACAGGCGCTACATATTCGGATTTCAAAAAAGGATTTTGATCAGTGGGGCATAAATGCCATTATTCAGTTGTGTAATATTACCTTACAATCGTATAACAAAGGGGATATTCCATTATTGGGGTATGTAAACATGGATGTTACTTGCGAAGGTCAACAGCTCAGGCAAAGCTGTATATTGTAGAAGAAAATTCTAATGGGATATTGGAAAAAGATTGGCTATATAAAATAAAATTAGATTTTGATAAAATATGTGCAATCTTCCATACCCTGGAACACTAGGTCGAATACGAGGCCATAAAGTACATTGTCTTCTGTAAGATATAGTAGTATACTTACTTACGGTTTGTCGAACCGATATCCAAACCTTGATCATTGGATTGTTCTATCCTAGAAGATCCATTATATAAAATACGGTTAACAATCTGGATTGGGTTGTCGTTATTTGTAAATAGTCTAAAGAGAATCAGCTTTTTCTATTTGTGGAACTCAGGATGTGAGAGACGTAGTACCCTACTACCCAGTGTTGACAGGGTATTGATTTTGCAAGGGAAAGATCAAACACCTACCTGAGAACATAAGTTTGGTGTACCAATCCAAGGCTATTGATTGGTGATTGCGATATTTTATTTATATTCGTATCCTTTCAATGTTTCTTAAATCGCCGATAATAACTTTTTACGTAGGTAATGTTTTCGTATACGTTACAGCTTTACGGTTGTTTCATGCAAATTGTAAACGATTTCAGTGTTGTCCTGATGAAGCGGAAATAAAAACTTTCGAAAGTTTGATCAAACAGTAATTTGAGCATTATTTACTTTTAACAGTCTTGCCCAGTTTAATTTTTCTAAATCCTAAACTTGTGCGGCGACGTACTTTCTCCCCAAATGAAACACTTTGTAATTAGCAACAATGCTCTTCTTTGATCTTTTTCTAATAGCTAATAAGTACAGTACCGTTCATGGAAGTTCGGGCAAGCTGACAAATTGTATTAACTGTTTAGGAACAAATTTTAAAATTATATAATATACATTTCTGTGAGGAATTATTAAAACTAACCTTTTCTGGAAGCCTTTTACCAATTTCCAGATAGCATTTGTCTATTATAAGACCATTATCATAAAATATATAATTATGTTGGAAATCCCCAATAATTACAATGGCAATGAAGCTTTATAATAATCCCTAGGTGGGTTAGCTGATTCACTCGTGTTGCCAGGAAATATTAGTATACCCTTTATAATGTATTATAACATTTGTAAACGCAGTAGTTCTGAAGAGATTGTTATTGTGAAAGTATCTGTGGTTGTGCAAGTGAAAAATAAAATAATTTCGGTTTGACTGCTTAAAATGCCCCGTGGAAAGCCTCTAGCTGTTTCAAAACGATCTGCTGTTATTACCTTGCATCAGGAAGGGTACGCAGAAAGACGGATTGCGGATAAATTAAAAATAAAAAAATCTACAGTACATGATACTAGAGTTCGATTTAAGGCAACCGGTGACCTGCAAGATCGTAATCGGCCAGGACCGTCAAGAAAAACGACTCCTGCGGAAGATTTACGAATAAAAATAATTAGTAAGCGCAATAGAAGACTAACAGCATCAGAAATTGTTGCAGAATTCAATAATGAGCGAGATTCCAAAGTTTCTGTGAGTACTGTGAAATGTCGGCTGAAAGAGGCTGGGTTGCATGGGCGAGTGGCTTGTCGAAAACCGTTACTCCGAAGAGGAAATAGGCTGAAACGACTGAAATGGGCACAAGCTCATAGAGATTGGACAGTGGACGATTTTAGAAACGTTTTGTGGACTGACGAATCCAAGTTTGAGGTTTTTGGAAATAGACGGAGAGTTTTCGTACGCAGATCAAGAGGGGAAAGAATGTTACGGGAGTGTATAGTTCCTACGGTGAAGCATGGAGGCGGATCTGTAATGGTCTGCGGTTGTTTTTCCTTAATCGGAACAGGGGACTTGCTCAAAATTGAGGGCATAATGAAAAAAGAAGAATATCGGAAAATCCTGGAGGAAAGTGCCATACCGTCAGGAGTCCGATTAATTGGTCGTGGATTTGAATTTATGCAGGACAATGACCTCAAACATAAATCTAAATTGTGCACAGATTACCTGCAGCAAGAAGAAAATGAGAGAACCCTAAGAATTATGGAATGGCCGCCACAGTCTCCCGATCTGAATCCGATAGAGTTGTTATGGGAAGAATTAGACCGATGTGTTAGGAAAAAGTATCCAAAATCGAAGGAACATTTGTGAATCGGATGCCGAGAATTGTGGCAGCAGTCCTAAAAGCAAAAGGTGGATTTTTCGATGAAAATCGGATTTAAATTATTTGTATTACATTAACTTTTTCTTTTCAAAAAATTTGTGTTTGAAAATATGTAAAATCATGTAAGTAAGTATCAAATACATGGCCATTTAATATTTCTCTTATTTTCTTTGACTTCCGTACATTTTTTTGCTTGCCCGAACTTCCATGAACGGTAGTGTATATCGTAATATCGACATTTGTTGACAGTCGATTGTGCTCGTAATGGAAGACGCCCAGCAAGATATTCCTTGGTCTTTTTAGATTCCTTATTACATACAATAAAATCATCCAATGTATCACACTTTTCAAATGTGAACGCATGACAATATAATAAGATAAAATTGAGAACAAAATGTAAACAAAGCAAAATTAGTGAAAAACAGAAATCCAGAAGAAAACGAAATGAATATTGAGCGTCATAAAACGTACTGCAGAAGCATAGACTATTTGTTTTCAGTGAGTTACAACAACCTACTACAAATATTGGGCTACAAGGGTGCATCTTTAATTGGAGCTATAAACCACTTTTATAGCAATGGTAGCCGTCTAATTTGAATTATCTGTAAATAATTTGATATATGGTTCATTTTGTTCATTTCAAAATAGTTTTAAATTAAGGGATTTTAAAAATGAATGTTATTTCAGTCTTGTCCATTTAATTAAGGCGAGATAATGTATTTGCAAAAATTTATGCAGGTAGTTAAATAGAAACATTTACTATTGGAATTGTTTGTTGATTTGGTTAACTTTTAGATTAGGGTTATTAACAAAGAATGTCTATTTATATAAAACGATTTATATTTTACGACGGTGAGATTAACTTCTGTCTTCTAATAATGCCTGTGGATGAATCTACTGTATAAAACGAACCACATCCTGTATTCTATATCCGGGCATGAAATTGCAATTCTAATACGCTTTTACTTTTGCATTGATACGTGTTACTGATTTCCTTCCAGGTATATATAATTAAGTACACAAATTATCCAACGACAAGTTATTATTTACCATAATATAAACAATAAACAGATTTAAGTATATGATTGCAATAATTAATTTATCTTTTCCATACTGATATTAAGGAGAAACAACATCACGTATACCATTTCTTGATGTGCTTGGTATATCCCTTGCTACTTCTTTAATAATTTGTCGAAGCCGGTCACTGTTCATTCTCTCATTTGCCACAAGTGACGATTTTGTCCGTGTTAGTATAAGCTTCACTTTAGAAAATAATTCCGAGTATTCCATTGTTGGAATACTTGGCTTTGCACCATGCCGTAATAACAAATTCACCATATCTCGATTTTCTAAGAATGCGGCAACGTGTAGAGGCAAGACTCCAAATGTCCCACTCAAATTAGCATCATCACCATTCTTTAATAACATCTCAGCAATCGCTAGGTTTTCTAGTCCAGCGGCGAGTACAAGAGGTGTATAATAATCTTTGGGATTGACCTTATAACCAGATTTAAATAAGAATTCAATCAGACTTTCATCTTGTTTAGATACTGCATCACATATGTCATGAGATTCATACTTAGAAAGGACATAGTCATTACAATTCTGCAACGCAATTTGGAGAACTTCCCAATTGTTTGAAGCAGTGGCCTCTTCGAATATCTTAAAGCCAGTTCCATGATATCGTGATAAAGCTTTGATGATTCTTAAGTTCTTATTTAGGTTGGGAGTATTGCAAATATACGCAATCAGATTGTTAAGCTGATGATATTTTAAATCATCAAGGAAATAATATCCGTAATACATTTCTTCACAAAGGCAAAAAACTGCAGCCCAATATTCTCCATGAGTTCTTTTATTACCCCACTTTTTTAGTAGTTTGATAGTATGAACGTTAACAAATCCTTCTTGAACAGCAGAACGAAATTCGAATTCTAAATTAACACCAGCCCAATTTCGTCTTACCTTTTCAATAATATTATTTACGGCTAAATCAGATTCGCTGTAGTTGCTAGCTGTATCTGGTGGTTGGCTAATAGTACGATTCCCCAACAAAAGTACAACAGCTTCGATTTTCTTCACCCGCTTGGCGTTATATAGGATTTGATCGCCAAGTATCACATTGTTCACGTCAGCACCTTTCTCCAACAGTAATTTGGTCATGGCTAGGTTTCTTTTAAATGCAGCAACGTACAGAGCCGTTACACCGCATTCGTTTCTAAAATCTACATCTGCACCATTCAGCAACAACAATTTGACGATATCTATGTTTCCGGTTTCCACGGCAGTTATAAGAGGCGTAAAACCAAATCGATCTACATAACTAATTTCAGCGTTCTTTTCTTGCTTTACCGCGTTTTTAAGAGGTACCCATCCGTAAGCGCAATCTACACGCGCTCCCTTTTTCAAGAATAACTCGACAATCTTCGATCTTCCGTGCTTAATCGCTTCGTGCAGATGTCTTTGACTTATCAAATTAACATCGCATGTGTTATGGTTTAATAACTTTTGAACTACGTCCTCGGCGGAATCGTAGAGTGCTATATAATCGAGGGATGAGTAACCTTTTCGATCTGTTTTATGCACGTCTGCTCCGTAACGAAGCAACAGATCGATGATCTTCAAATTTAACTTGCCTTTCCAATTCTTTTCTTCAATTGCCCACGTTAAGAATGGTTTTTTGAAAAATACGCGGTTTGGGTTTGCACCATTTTTTAAAAAGAACTCAACAAAGTCTTCATGATTTCCTACTATTGCATAAAACAGCCCTGAAGTGGCGCCAACACCATGACTTAGCAAAATTTCAGCCACCTTCATATTTCCGTCTGCTATAACAAATTTCAAAAACCTGGCAATATTTTTATCCACATTTCCCTTTTCCAGCAGCACCTTGAGAACGTCCAAATGCGTAGAGTCATATCCTCCATAATTGTTGGTCAAATTTGATTTTAACGCGACCTCAAGGGGTGTGCAGTTATCCGAATCCCAAGAATCTTGTGAATCGCCACACTGTTCTAATATCATCTTTGTTACGTTCACATTGCCAGTTCGTACGCTCATATGAAGAATTGTCGTCCACCGGGTAAACTGACCCACCTCAAGATTTGAAGTCTTACAGTGCTCTAATAATAACTTGACAATCTCATCACTTTGCTCTGCGATGACACCGTAATGTAATGGTGTACAATTAAATATATCAGTTTGGTTCAAATTTGTCTGATTTTCAATATAAATCTTTAGAGCCTCTGTGTTAGAATAAATGCATGCAAGATGCACACCGCAACAACTTTCATCCGGCAGAGTGAAATTTTAAAGTCAGTGTTTGTTCTCGTATAGGAATTTAAGCACATCCTGCGAAATTCCAGGAAAGCTTCGTCTTGGTGATGCTTCAGTAATAGTAAGTCCTGTATCATATTTATCGATGAGTAACAGAGGGCATTGCCATGCAGCTCTTTAAAATTTCTACTGAGCGGAAACTGCTTTTCAATACGGTTCGCGTAGTAATTCACATAGGCTTCTCTAAGCGCGTCGAAATTATTGGGCCACATATAGATACTAAGAAAATTTTCTTCCAGTCCATAATATTCAAGGTAGTCGACCCATGTCCACTTCATAATGCTGTCCCTCATGTATATGTCATACTTTTTCCTCCGCATGTAATAAATAAGGAAATTTAGGGTGATCCATGTATTACACCCAAGTACCATATCGAATCTGTTGCGGGGTACGACTAGATGGAGAATGTTTCTACCCAGGGCATCCGTTTCTAGTATATTGCTCTCATCCACAATACACGCCACATCCCTAACCGTGATGCCATCACGCAACATAAGTTTGTGTAAGCGTAGCCTTTCGGAGATGATATCTAATATACGTATATCGCGCCTATCCAACAGTAACTTGTAAATAAATTTTGCGTCGTCTTGGCCAATATTTTTAATCAACCATTGTCCAACAAAAAATTCTGCCAAAGTGCGATGAACAAAAATCGGATTTTCGTCATCGTAGTATATGATAAAACCAATTCTTGCAAAATTACGATGCGAGCTTCGGGTTAGCTTCTGTGTAACTTCATTTGTACCAGTTACAGCTTGCAAAGCCAACTGCCAATGCCTTGACAAAATATCTTGTTTTTCGTTTTCGTCTAGACAGTACGGCTCTATTCGCCGACAATAATTTTCCATTTTCAAATTTACTATATCTTCGAAAAGATCCCATGTGTTTGTAACTGCAAGATTCCTTCCATCCTCTGAAAGTGTCCGTAACATACCCAAGTACAAAGGATTATGTAAAAACTCTGATGGTATGTTATCCAAATCTTTAATGTTTAAATTCCAATTACCTATATGTTGTTCTAATTCTTCACCAAAATTCTCTATTTTGAACGTTTCAGCTTCTTTAAATTTATCGCGTAATAAACCAACATCTGTCAATCTCGAGGCAATAAGGATTTTTTGTAGGCCAGCTTCCTGGAGTTTTTCTAACAGTTCCAACACTTGTTTCTCGCATGTCGCCACCACCTCATCGAACGAGTCCAATATTAACATAAACCGGTTAGGGTAATTTCGTAAACTGCTTAAAAAATGTTTGTACGGTAGAGTGCCCTGTTTACCGTACAAGAACTGCAGTGGATTTTGAAACAGTCTTGTATTACGTCTAAACAAATCACTTTGGTAAGTAGCTAAGTTGGCAAACAAGATGTAATACTTAGCTTCACAAAAACGGAATAATGAGTACAGTAATGTTGTTTTCCCAATTCCAGGCTCCCCGGTTATAATGGTAATTGGACTCTTGCTTTCTTTGAAGAACTCTTGCTCAGCAAACCTTTTTTTGTTTTCGTCGGATAACGAGGTAGCAATCTCCCACTCACGTAAATCGGTATGTGACCAATAATAGGTATAGGATCATTATTTCTTAGGGTATATACGCTTTCTCCGTTTTGATCAACAAAGAAACATTCCAAACCGCATTTCTCTTCATCGCCCCCTACTGTCCCAGGCTCCTGTATCTCAAAGAGTAATATTAGTTTATTATCCTCTGTCGTGCGCAAACGAAAGATCTTATAACTTCTAAATCTAGAGTCTCCTCTAAATCTTTCATAATCTTCCAGGCTCTCACCAAGCCGACAGTATATGGAGATGTTGTCACTAGTTGGTCGAAGCGTATTGTAATTGTTTTCTTGAGGATCTGTAGTCTCGATTAGGAACATCATGTAATTATTACCATCAACAATTCTTCTTTAAACCTCTCTTGGTTTTATTAAGTTAATAATATCTAGGCACGTTATCGCCTTCATTAGCTCTTTGTCTTCATCAATAATCTCATCCAAGGAAGCCTGTTGTCTACCCTGTAAGGAAACGACAATATTCTTGATTATGTTGTCGTCTCTTACATCATATAAACGTCTGAAGACGCTTAAATTGTAGCTCTGAATTTCGGTTGATCGTTTCTCGGGATTGGAATCTATAATGATGTAGTTTTTATTCAAATAATCGAATTCTTCTAAAATTGGGAGCGGAGCATCAGTTTGTAGAAAAAGAGGCGCTTATTCTTTACCCACATCTCAATCATGAAATCTTTCAACGTTTCTGCCTTAATAGACCTCTCTTTAAGCTGTGCTATAACTTCTTCATCTAATTTGCCACCGTTATTTACCACGTCATTCCATTTGTTGATATTGATTATGTTAGAAATAGTTTGTAGAATGCATCCATACAGATGCTGTTTAATATTCAATTCTTTGCGCACTATGGTCACGTTATGTTCTAATGTCAACCGGTTCCAATCATGGACCGCCTGGTGTTGAAGTAAGGTTGCTTCCGTAGGTGTTACTATGCAATTAGAGAGGTGAACTTTTAATAACTCGTGTTCAAACGATGCTCTGTTTACACCTTCGCCACCCTTGACAAATTGTTTATCGAAATATAATATTATCTGCCAAGGGTCTTCAATCTTCCGCTTGTTTTTAATTTCTTCAATGATTTTTTGTGTTGTAGGTTGGTTTAGAAACAAATAGAAACTTTTGAGGAAATTTTTGTACACATCACAATCTAATTTACAACAGTTCGTAGTATCTAAAATGTCTTTATACCCCCCTGTTGAATTTTGTATTCTGGGTACCACCTCTACATTGGAATTTTTATTAAAATTAGAAATATCATTGGGAGTAAAATACCAAAACTGAATTCTATCTTCTCTAATATTTTGTTGGAACTGTCGGCTACCTTCCTTCAAAATTTTGTCGTATCCTTTAACATATTTTTCTATCTTGAATTTGTCATTTTTGCCGCATTTTGTCTGGATGGCGTATGTTTGGCTTTCTTTTGATCCTTTAAAGTGCACATCTGCCACTACGTCATCGAAGGGATAGTATTGCTCTATATTGGAAGAGATGTGATAGTCCTCCACATTTTCAGAAAGGAGGAACATAAATTAAAGCTGCCAGGTTCGTACTTTCTTCCTTTGTCACTTTCGGCGCCAGCTGTTTGTGTCGCCATTGATGTGTATTTACGGAACTCTTCTCGTACCAAGAATAACACCCTGAAATAAATCGTTATTAGAGAGTAACCTAAACTTGCGGACTCGCGTAGGCGTCGGTATTACGGGTTAATATAAGAATACGAAAAATTCATAAATAAACTAAACCGGTAAAAGCGAATGTAGTGTCGACCTTGAATATAAATCATGTTAAACGCACGCTGAGAGATTTCGTTTTAGTACCGATTTGAGCTGTTGCGAAGATTAGTCAGACGGTCAAGGTTATATACTTACGTGTCGCTTTTGAAAATATAGCTGGTGTTTTTATTGTGTTGTAGTATTATACCAAGTACATAATTAGTGTATCGTTTCATATAGAACCTAATATTATACCTAAGAAAACAGCCACTCGTAATAGATTTTGCTACTAATGTACATAAGTATGTGTCACTTTGTCCCCATTTAAAATATGACGGTAGTGCAAGTTTTTCTTAATATGCAATGTTCGTTTGGTTGCATTGGGACAGAACTGATTGCCAGAGGCATGTCAATGGTATTAAGCATATGAGAAATGTAAGAACTGAAATACCTTATACACTATTCCCCCCTTACTTTTATTAATTATGTTTCCCTTTCTTGTAATCTTCCGTCCGTTGGTAAAAAAGCCTTTTTAAAACGTTTTGGCGACAATACTTTCCCCAAAGTACCCATTACCCTCACAAACACAATTACAGAATCATTTGCCGCGAATGAAAAAATGCTAGAAAATGTTTTAAACGTGTTTTGTTTTCCCAAAAAAATATGGATTACCGTGGATGAGACGACCGATAAAAAAAACAGTATTGTGAATGTAATAGCTCGATTTTATCTAGCGAATCACAGCATCTCGATATTTATTAGCTTGCAAACGTGTTCAACAATGTACCGCGGAAAATATTCAAAAAGTGATAATGAACGCTTTGAAAAAATTTAAAATTGCCCATGGGTTACTCTATAATTCGAAATGTCATGACAGTTTACCATGTTGTAACAAGTAGAAGATTGTTCGTTTGCAAATGGTAAGAATAAAAATTTTTTCATTGAATAAAACATTGTTTTTTTTATTTCACAAGCACTGATATTTCCTAAATTTTTGAAATTTTATTACTTCAGCCAAGAGGGTTTAGGTTATATTGTAAAATAACCGGTTGAAGTTTTAAATTCCTCTTGGCTACATTAACCACTAAATTGGTTATTATGTATAATCCCGGGGGTTTTTTGAATACTAACACATTTATAAAATAACGGTAACATATATATTTTGAAATTTTAGAACAAGTTACGGTGTAAATTTAAATTAATGATAAATTGAAATTTAACCTAAATTAGTATGGCAAGTTTTTTGGGAAAAACCCCACACAGCAGTTTTCGTTTTTGTATCTTTTAAAGTAAAGTATTCTTCTAAAAAATTAATATGTTCAACGTCTTGCATTTTTAAAAAAGGTCAAGAATAGTTTTGTAAAGTCTAAAGCACGTACGTTGAAAAAGGGGGCAATGAGTTTTTTTCCCCAAGTCTTATATGTCCCTTTTAAGTTCTTCTATCAAGCTTTTTTAATAATAATAATAATAATAATAATAATATATCCTTTATTGTACGATTAAATCATAAAAAAAAATAATGATAGTAAATCCTCATATATTCGTTAAAAATTACAAATATCAATAGAATAATATCAACATAGCGATCACGAGGCGGTGTTCAGCGTAAGCGCTTTACAACACTAACCTCGAATTGTATATAATAAAGAAAAAATAATAACAGTTCCCGAGTATGTAACTATAATACTATAAATGTAATGATTGGGCAGTTTTTTCCCTTTTTAAAGGATGCCTAAATTGGAAATTGACCAAAAAAATGAAGCGTGCTTAAATTTTATCACACGGAGAAAGACTTCCTCCAGACTTCGACTCTCATCTAGACACTAGGATATACTGGGCATTGATGGCAATGAAGCGGCCGATTACCTTGCTAGGAAGGGGGAGTGAGCACACCCCCATTTGGGTTAGAAGCTCTAGTTGGTACCTTTTATACTGTCAAAACGTCTGTTACTTACTTTGGCCGGGCAAGAAATTTTTCCCCGAACCAAAAGGGAATTCCATACATCTTCTCGTACGAGCGCATTTATATTGCCCCGGAGCCCAGGAAACTTATAAACGACGGGGGGAAACCGTGGCTTTAAAATCCTTACCGGCTACATTCGATTAAAGGAACATCCACACAGAATGGGCCTCGCTCAAAAGAAGGAGTGCTGCATGTGTTTGGAATTTCTTGTCACTGTCCTACCGTCTGCAGAATCCCGAAATTTTTTTTTAAAGGGGCTTTTGTAATGACTGACGGTTAGGAAATTTTATTAGTGAACTTCTGCAATTCGTCAGAAGGATAAAATCTAACTCACGAAAAAAATTCCCCTACAATAGACCTTGTTGGTCGACGTAGATTTACTGGATTGAGCCATCCACTCGGCTTTTCTATTATCCCCAAAACCCTTTGGGCCCTTGGATGGTTTATCCAAAATTTTCACTATGTAAGATAAGGGTTACAATCTGGACTGGGTTATTGTTATTTGTAAATGGTCAAAAGACATTTGAAAAAGATTGGGTATATAAAACAAAATTAGATTTTGCTAAAATACGTGCAATTTACCATACCTTGGAACGAGGCCATAAAGGACGTTGCATTTCATTTTCTTCCATAAAATAAAATAGTGTTTAGAATACTACTTAGCTTTATAGTTGGATCACACAAGTTTAAACGATGTTAATTTTACAACAACAAAAGAGTATCGGCACACCCCCCCAAAAATTTATTAATTAATTCCCGGGAAAAGCTTTTTTCAAAGGCTCACTGGGCCCCCATTTTCAACCGGGTTACCGAATAAATCTGAACGAAAAAAAATAAAAACTTTTACTTTAAAATTTTACCCCCTGCATGTCTATCCCTCCTCTCGAAGAAAAAAAAGGGTATATATGTACAAATGTGTCTAAACATGTAACTGTGTATATCTATTTCCAAATACCTACTTTTCTATCGCTTAACTCTAACATGCTGGGTTTTATGAAACCCCGGGTTTTATCCCCCCCTGAAAAAAAAAGAGCGAGACGGGGAAGGTTTCTTCCCCCTAATTTTATCTACCCCTCTAAGGATACTAAACAAATCAAACATAAATTGCAGAACACCGAGACTCGGTCTTCGTCAAGTAAAATGAAAGGTTCTTTTTCCCCAATAAATCAAAAAACAAAGAAATGAAGTGGAGCATTATCCCTTTTTTCTTTACCCCGCGAATGTTGCATCTCTTTCTTAAGGTAATCATATTCAATATGAAATCAATATGAAATTTTTATTATTTTGGTTTTTATTCTTTTTTTTTTCCCAAAGTATCTTTAAAATTAAAATTTTACCCAACAGAAATTTAACCCCTTTTTCAATTTTATCGATCACCCTGCATTTATAGAAATATTTTTCAAAGTCCTCTGCGACTAATATGCTTTGGTTCCCGGCCCCTGAAAATAAATT